>PVHX01008786.1:0-81023 GCA_004024805.1 Geosciurus inauris
AAAAAAAAAAAAAAAAAAAAAAAAAAAAAAAAAAAAAAAAAAAAAAAAAAAAAAAAAAAAAAAAGAAAAAGAAAAAGAAAAAAAATTACTAATTTTGCAATGATGGAAAAGATACAAAATATGAGCTTGGATTATGAATAAAGTAAACTCAAAATGAGTAACAGAAAGACATATTAAACAACAAACTCCCTTCTTTTTTAGGGAGTCACAGGGAAATTAGAAAATATTTTTAATCAAAACAACTAAAAATACAATTAAAAATTTTTTTTTAAATATTGTTTTAGTTGTAGATGGACACAATGTCTTTATTTTATTGCTTTGTATGTGGTGCTGAGGATCGAACCCAGGGCCTCACGCATGTGAGGCAAGCGCTCTACTGCTGAGCTACAATCCCAGCCCTACAATTTAAAATTTATGGCATGAAAATAAACTGAAGATTTTTGAAACTTTATAGCATGGAATTCTTTGGAAAGGGGAAAGTTGCCAAATCAATGATCTAACTTCCATCTTAAAATATTGGAAAGAGAAAGCAAAGAAAACCTAAAGCAAGCAGATGTTTAAAAGAAAAGGTAAATCTAAAGACAGACACAAATAAAAATGAACCAAAACAAACAAAGAAACAATAAGATACACAACAAAAAGCAAAAACCTAATAAATGACATAGTCAGAACAAAAAGTGCATTGTTGAAAAGATTAATAAAATCAAATAACCAATAGCCAAACTGACAGAAATGAGAAACAGAGATCACATTTCACCATTATTAGGGATGAATAGGAATAAACACTACAGTCATGAAAAACTGATTAGGAATGTTATGAACAACTTTATACCAATAATTTTAATTACTTAATTGAAATAGGTGAATTCCCTGAAAAGACACAACCTATTAAAACTCCCCGAAGAAGAAATATATAAAATGCATAGTGTCATTCTGAGCAAATCAGATGGATTTGGACTTCAAAACTTTGAACACGGTTCCAAGTACATGAGCAGTTTTACTAATAGATTTTTTAAGATACCTAAGTAAACTCAAGGTGATGAAACTCTTCCCAACTTGTTTTAGAAAGCCAGCTTTACCTTAATACAAACCCAGATAAAAATATTACCAAAAAACTACAGACCAATATTCTTCAAAAACATAGAGATAAAAATCTTAGTGACATATAAGCCTATGAAATCCAGCATTTTATAAAAAGAGTAATACTTTTGGATTGTTAATATGCAGTGAGCTTTCTCAAGAAAATGGCAGGTAGATGTCTAGGGTTAGCTAAATTGGCATCTATTCTCCTCTTGTGTTGCACAGGAATACTTGAAGACCTCTCAAACATTTCCAGTTGCTTAATTTATAGTTTATTACATTCATCAAGTTTTGACATTTAAAAGATCACTAGAGGAGGCCCCTATAATCAGTGAGAGGAAGGTCAAAACAATCCCTTTATATCATCTCCAGTGAAACACTGCTACTTATGAGAGGATATGGGTTGTCTTGGGAAAAGGACCTGGAGACTTCCCTGGAGAGCACTTTACAAGTTAGACAAGTGTAACTTGCCTTGTTTGAATTAATTTTCTTGATTGGTCTTACCCACTTTGTTCAATGCTTTCATGGTGTTGATGAGCATTGGAATTTCAAAAAATCATCTTTACTTTCAGACAGAGTGATGCATCTTCTCTGGATCACCAAGAATTCAGGAAAGTCACAGCAGTTAATTGTGGGTCTCCTATATCAGTCAGGATTCTGCAGAGAAACAGCAACAGCACCAATAGGATTAGACAGAGGTAGAGGTTAACTGCAGGGATTTGGCTCACACCATAATGAAGCCAGAGAAGTACCACAATTACCATCTGCAAGCTAGAGACCTAGGAGACCTGGTAGTGGAACTTCCGTCCAGCTATTAAAGGCTGATGGCTCCGCACAAGAAGTCAGGCAAGAGAGTGAATGCTCCTTACCACACCTTTTGTTTTATTCAGACCTGCGATGGATTGGGTGAAGCCCACCTGCACAGAGGAGGGTAATATATGGTACTCAGTTTACTAATTAGAATATTAATCTCATCCAAAACACCCTCACAGACACACCCAAAATAATGTATAACCAATCATTTGGATACCTGGCATCCCAGTTGAGTAGACATATAAAATTAACCATCACAACCCTTAACCGTAGTCTGGTGAGCTGAGTGTTCTGATGCATGAAAAAGCTTTTAAATATTAATTGGAATTTCTGGGCATAAATATTTTAAATATAAAAGTGTAATGTAAATCTTTCTAAAATATATATATGTACCTCAGGCTTCTTAAACTATTGAGAAATAAGTTCAACATAAAATGATATAATTCAAGTATAGACTCATACATAAATACACATGCATATCCACATACATTGTCAGAATAGCCCAGAAAGGCCATTAAAAACATTTTATATTTATGGCTTTATATATAGAGAGATGAAGGAGCACAGAGGAGGTTGATGCTTAATTCGTTGGAACAAATCCTGTTGTAGGTTTATTTCCTGGTAATATCATGTATCCTTCAAAAAAAGAAGAGCAGCTCATTTCTGCCACTTCTTTGTCTTCTCACTTCACACATCAAATATCACATGTGTCCACTATTACTGATTTTTCCTTGTTATGGGACACTGATTCCCTTGGAGGCTGCTTGTCTTGCTTCTTCATTCAAATGTTCCTAACTTCTGGTTTTTCATTGCTAAATCATCTTTTCTTATTCTCATTTCTGAAAGCCTCAACTGTGGCTGAGCAGTGGTGTTTTAAGAACAACTATTTCTGCCACTGGATTTAATTTAGACTACCACAACTACTCTGATCTCTTTTATTTCTCATAACTGTTTTTCTTTATTTTGTCTGATTTTTGCCAATAAAACTTTATCTTTCTATTAGATAGTATATAGAGTATATTAAAGTTCCAATTATCAAACAATAAGCATTACAACAATAATTACTTCCACGTATTAGCATTCACTAGTTGTAATTCAAGAGTGTAACTTTCAGGGTTAGAAATAACCAGATTCTTTCTAAAATATTTATCTATTTATTTAACAAATATTTATTGAACCCTAACTATGAACACAGGACAGTATTTGATGCTGCAGCTAAGGTGAACAGTAAGATAGATATATTTTGTCCCTGATGGAATTAAGGTAGAGGGTCATTGTGGTAATGCTGACATTTAAAAATTAATTACCTGAATTGTTTTTATTTATATTTAAGTGCAATGCAGTGGAAATGTAGAGTGTCATTCCAGATTATTTCAACAGATGGATCTGATGTGGTCTTCAAAGAAAGCAAAATCATCTCCATAGAGGAATTAAAAATTAAGAATGATGCCAAGGGCTGTGGCTTGTGCCTGTGATTCCAGCAACTAGAGAGGTTGAGGCAGGAAGAGTGCAAACTCCAGATCAGCCTCAGCAATTTAGGGAGGCCTTAAGCAACTTAGCAAGACTTTGTCTCAAAATAAAAAATAAGAAGGCTGGGGATGTAGCTCAGTCGAAAAGCACTACTAAATTCAATCTCCAGTACCAAAAAATAAAAAAGGGAAAAAAAAAGTAACTTTTCAAAAAGTTGCTCATTCCTATCATGCTTCCAATCAACTAAGTTAATACTCTATAATGGAAATAATAGTATATATCATGGGTTGTGCTTGGAACTAAATGTAATTTTGTTTGGAAAGTATTACTTATTAGTTTATAATATTTACCACTCAATGAATTATGGTTGTAATTAATTTGTCATTATTATATGACTATGTGATTTTACATACATTATTTATAAATTTCATATTGTTCTGGAAATAGTATAAGAATTTTCTCTTTGCAGAGAAGATCAAAGCTGATAAGTTAGCAACTTACACAAGGTGATTGTTGAAATGCTTATGCAGAGTCTTGAACAGTCCAGACCTATCAGGTGGGACACTTCTCTGCCTACAGTCACTGACTCAGCCCTGTTCTGCCCCCATCCTGTTCTCTGTGTCTGCATAACCCAGCTCAGATGTCATCTCATCCGGGCAGCCTTCTTGCCTTCCAGGTTGCTTGAGTCCATATTCAATTGTGCTGTCATCATGCTCTCAGATTTTATTAGTTCACATATCTATCTTCTTTATGTGACTAGGAGCTTTTCATAACCCTCAGTTTAACTCTCTATCTATGTGTCCCCATTCCTTGTCACAGTACCTGGCAGATAATAGCTTCTTAATAAATGTTAGTTGAATTGAACTGAAAATAACCATGACATTTATTTTGATAACACTTTACATATTGATTAAAAGACATTGTGTATCTTTGTCCTCTTGGTGAGCAGCAAGCTCCTCTCCATGTTTAGATAGCTATTCTTTTATTTTTTCCTAGATATTATGTACTTGAGGATGAGTATCTTGATTTATTCATAAGTATTTGTATCGGATAATTTGAAATCCTGACATCCCTTCTTTCCAATTTCCCATTGCCCTATCTTTTGCCTGGTGGAAATTAATAAATCAACTTGTTATCAGTCTGTAAAAACCGATAACGAAAGCAAGAACTTGTCATTTCATCATGTTGTGCTTTGAATATCTAGTTTATCCATTAAAACAACTTAAATACCTTGTTGTGAATGTATTTGATAGTATATTATGGGGTTTATATAGTGATCCTCTACTGTGAAAATGTGTTTCTTAAGTTGGTTTTATACTAAATTGCTTGTATAACATCATGAAACACAAACTTCATATAATGCTAACATATCCACAGAGAAGCATTTTTTCTTATATATTAGTAGGAAAATATTTATGATATATTAAACTATTTTAAGTTTAGTGCTGATTTTTTAGCTTCTGAAAAGTTTTAGGTTCAAATTTTAGACTACTTTTTTTACAACTACCTTTTTTTTTTTTTTTTTGGTACTGGGGTTTGAACTCAGGGGCACTCGACCACTGAGCCACATCCCCAGCCCTATTTTGTGTTTTATGTAGAGACAGGGTCTCACTGAGTTGCTTAGCTCCTCTCCATTGCTGAGGCTGGCTTTGAACTCGCGATTCTCCTGTCTCAGCCTCCCTAAGTGCTGGGATTACAAGCGTGAGCCACCACGCCCGGCTACAACTACCTTATTAAGTTTAGAACAGAAATTTTTATATCCCTCTTCAATTTTCAGTTCAATATGATATGTGTTGGTCAGCTTTCTGTCACTGTGACAATATACCTGAGAAAATCAACTAAGAGGAGAAAATCAAGAGCATAAAAAGAGATATGACCAATGATTATTCAGATGTCAAAAATATCTAGAGAATGTATTGAACAAGTGCAAGCTAACACATTAGGTAATTTAGATGAAATGATCACATTCACATAAATACAGAACTTAGCAAAGCAGAAACAAGGAGATGGGAAAAATTTCAATCATTTAAAAGGTATTACAGAAACTAAAACCATAAATTGAGATCTCCAAATACAAAAATTTTCAGGCTTTCCCAGTGGAGTCCAGTGAACATTTAAGGGAAATAAATATGAAACTTAAATTAAAAATCATAGAAGAGAAAAAAGATGGAAAACTTGAAAACACTTTAATGAGGACAACATAATCTCAGTACAATAACACCACAAATATTTTAAGAAAGGAACATTTCAGGCCAATTTTACTTAAGAATATAAATGCAATTACAGTACACAAAATATTAAAATAAAATAAGTCAAGCTTTGTATTGAAGAATAATATATCATGAGAAATTTGAGTTTATGTTGGGAGATCAAAGAATTTTTTCATAGGATCATAGAGAAACTTTCTTAATATAATATATGACGTATAATATAGCTTATTACCAAGGTCATGTGTAATGACGATGTTAGGATAATTTTATCTCTACACAGTGAATAAGTAGAGAATGCATTACCTTCATTCGTTGTGAACTGAGTAGCCTCGTCGGGGAACAAGACCAATGTGCAGAGGGAAAGAAAGAAAGAAATGGCGAGTTATAAGGATTGTACAAAAATAACATATTCAATATTCACAAGCCAGATGGCTCAGTTTGCAGACTCTAAAGATGATTATTATAATTAATAATAGAGTATATAAAGCTTCTGCATTCTAAACAATATAAAACTTTAACCATTTTTATATTCTGAAATCAGATAGTTAGAAAATGCAATTTATTGGAGATAAACTTGTGGTACTGAAAAATCTAACACCTTCTAATGTCCAAATAGTAAAAGAAGCATTTAATAATGTTCTCAGTAGTAAAGACTGACCAAAAAGTAAAATTCAAGTGGTATTTGTAATGTGTTTTATTTAAAACTCTAATAATGATGTCACTGTGTGTATTAAAAGAAGTATTGGTTTTAATTCAGGGAATTAGAACTTTACACATTCATGGAAATGAATTGGAGAGTTAGGTCAAAAAAATTGCTGTGGGAAGTTACAAAAATTACATTGCAGTTCATTATCTCAGATGCCTATAACCCTCAAATGAGAAATTTGCAGAAGCTACCCTACAAGATGTCAACTTGAAGAGCCCCATGAGACCTGGTGCCTGTAGTACCGAGACCCAAGATTTGGAGAAGTTTGTTTTGTGTATCACTGCAAACCTTGAATATGTGTCTTGCCAATATACCCCTGTTTACAACTGCATCTGCTTGCATCAAAACATAAGGGTTTCATTTTCTCTTCTTCCCAACAGTTCTCAAGAGAGGATCTCTCATGGTCAGAGTTCAACCAGTACCTGCTGCAAAAGGATTCTTCTATGACTCAGAGGAATGTAAGAAGTGTATAGAATAGTTTATGACAAACCCCAGTGTAGAAGGAATAGCCATTGTGAGTTTTTGAAAAGTTTTGTTAGCTTGAATACTTGGCTGTTGACACTTATCTGTTTGAAAACAAGTCATCTACTTACTAGAACTAGAAACTATTGATGTAATTTATTTTGATTTGAGAGTATTTTTGTTATTTGGCATATAAACATTCTACAACTTATTATCGAAGACAGTCAAGGGAAGCCCCGAAAAGGTTAAAGTCTCCACGAGGAATAAAAAGTGTGTGTGAATATAACAGATAGGTCTCAATGATTTTGAATCATAAATTTTAAGAGTGAAACCTCAATTGTTTCCAAATCTCTGGTTGATTTATTGGTTCATACTGCTATTTTAAAATAGCACATAGACTTTAAAATTTTAATTTGGAAAAATAACTATATAATGTAATCTCAACATAAATATTCTTACAATCTCATCATTGCCCTAAGAATAGTCAAAAAACAACTCTTCAGTTTTGTTTTGAAAAACTAAAATGTTTATATCATTTAAATCACAGATGTTTTTAATAGAGTGTTGTCACCACCTTGTGGTGTTTTAAGATATTGCTACTAAGGATATGAAAGGGTATTTTATATCTATCACTAATATGAAGATACTAATTTTTGGTACTTTTCTAAGTGGAATTTATTTAATCAATAAACCAACATGTTTATTTAACCATTTATATAAACTATCACTTTAAAATAAATTTAAAAATTATTTTTTGTTTTAGAAAATGTCTATGTCCCCGGGGAAGGTATATAATAGTTTAAGTCCACCTAAAGTTCTTGTTTTTTGTTGTTTGCTTATGATTACTAACTACCCCAACCATAAAAATTCCAATTACATGAGAATAAAGACTTTATCTTGCTCACAGTGGAATCTCCAGAGCAAGGAACAGCACTCTGCAGAGTCAGCTCAAGAAATAATGATGGACTGTTGGATCCAAATGTGAATGGATGATGCTTTGTCTCTTATTAATATTTCAAGACAAATAAGTTCCAGAATTTTCCTTATTACGTAAGAAACCAGACAAGTCAAACCTTAAAAATTTTGGTTTAAACGAATTGGTAAGCTCTGGAGGTATTGTGGTTTTTCATTTTGTGTTTTATCAAGAATGTTGTAAGTTAGCCTAGTTGGGTAACATATTGGTAGCTTTGTTCACCACATTTAGAATATGTACATTTGTTGGTGAATTAGCTTGGTTCAGGATGGGTGATACAATTGGGTGAAAAGAGTATATCCTTAGAAGTCAATCAGACCAGTGTCCACTTCTAGCTCTGCCAGCAATTATGATGGAAAAACGAACATTTCTGAGCTTCAATTTCCTCTTCTGATCTCAGAGATAATAACAACTACCCTCATAGGGCATATAGGGTCTATAAATGCCGATTTTTATTTTTATTAGATTGAATGTTTGATTATTCAAAAGCAATATGGTGCTGGGTGCAGTGGTATACGACTGTAATCCCAGCAGCTGGGGAGGCTGAGGCAAGAGGATCATGAGTTCAAAGCCAGCCTCAGCAACTCAGAGAGACTCTGTTCCTAAATTTGAAAAAGTGTGTATATACATATATATATATATATGTATACACACACACACACACACACACACACATATATACACATATATATGTAAAATATATGTACACGTATATTCATACACAAGAGGGCTGGGGATTGGCTCAGTGGTTAAACAATCCTGGGTTCAATCTTCAGTACACACACAAAAAAACCCCAAAACAATATGGTACCTCCACAAGTCCATCAGTTACCAAACAATTAAGGGTGTGTCTTTCATCAGGTCTTATGCTAGGTGTAATTAGGGGAAGTAAAAACATTTAAGACCTAGTTCTTAAAATCTAATAATACTTGTTGAACCAAACTATTTATGAATAATAAATTAATATTTATTTTGCTAGAAGCTCCAGCTAAGTCTAAGCCCTGACATTCATTAAATTAAGTTTTTAATAATCCTAAAATTCTGGGAACCTAATATTACCAGTTGTTCTAGACTCCACAGCTAGCTTCAATTTTGCCTTGCCCAGATTCAGGGTAGAGGGGGGAGAGGTAAGGTAATTGCATAATTATTTGTTGAAACTTTCTGGTCTCCTAGGCCTGTCAGATAGTCAAATCTCTCCAGGAATCTGGGGGGATTTTTCTGAGTATTTCTCCTTTGAATTTCCCTGATGTGTATGACTTTTTGGAACCCCCTCTGCAACTCCTGAATATCAGAAATTCTACCTCCAGTTTCTTTGTGGCTCCCAGTTATGTGACACTCATCTGTGGGAAACACTCATGTCTGCACACTCTCGAAGTGCAAAACTATCTCATGGCAATAGAACTCCATGGATCTGCCCTCAGAAAAGTCCATCAGCCTTTTTCTTGTTTTGAAGTAAGAATCATATCCCAATTCAAAGTGAGACAAAAGCCCTCAACAATGAAAATTTCTTTGATTATTTTAATTTCTTCAACAGAGTAAAGAAATTCACTCAGTGGTGAACCTATTAGTCCTAGAACCAGTTATAGCTGTCTTTTGAAGTTTATATTTTGGTCTGGCAATGGAATGTTGGAATTTTGCCTCTATCACAACTTGTGCTTCAGTATAAAATGTTTTAATACTCAGTTGTATCTTCTGATCTGAATCATCAAACTATTCTTTGGGAAAGTTTCAGTAAAACCCCAGTAAGCAGACAGATAATTCAGTGTTACATTGTTCTTCAAAATCCAGGCAAAACTGAGTTAAAAAATATAATTGATTTGAGTATCATCCTTATTAATATTTCTCAATATCGGTATGTTGGAAACTGAAGTTTGATTATAAGTTAAATGACTTCACACAGCATACCGCAGACATTTTTCATGCAAAACACCACATCACTTCTGTCCATTTGAGAAAAGCGGTCTATTACAGAAGATAATCAAAGGCAAAGTAGAAAAAACATACTTGATGTTTATAAGACTATGAACTGCATAAGTGGACACTCAATGGTATGTGAATCAGGTGGCAGAAATGAGAAAATTCTCTGTGAAATGTAATAATATAAATTAAATTACAGAATAAAAATAAAGGGGCTTAATCAGAGACATTTATAAGTACAATGAGCCATTAAACTGCCAAGTGTCTGAAAGAGCCTGGACTGCAAAGATGTCTTTTGCCCTTTTATTGGATTCTCCAGGGATCTTACTGAGGAGATTTTAGAAGAAAAAAAAATCAATAGACTTTTAAAATTCTGAAGAGATTATTTGTCCGAATTAATATGGTTGTCTTTTTAAGAATTTAAAGCAAAAGATAAGACAACTTAATTAAATGATCCCAAGTTTTCAAAATAATAAATATTAACACACATTGAAACCATCTTTATTGCCATTATAAAGTCGCCTCTCTTCTTTCCCCTGTGGCTTTCCCCCATATTGATCTAAATATAATTTAAGGCAGTTAGATAAGACCAAATTTAAGGTTAGACCACACTAAATCTCATGTATGTGCATATATATATTATATACACTTTTTTTCCTGATAATTAGGCCCATAAGTGAACATTAAATAGAAACAGGGTAACAGGAAATTTTGGGCTGAAGTAAGTCATGTTACACAAGATCTGTTTAACATCATGTTTAACAACATGAAATCAATCTTACTGTATTCCCTGTTAGCGTAAAACAAAGCTCTAAAACTAAAGCACACTATAAGTGTAGTGTTAGTCTGAAATTAAGATGTAAAATCAGTGTAAAACAATGAGTATATCATATCATGATAGTACAACTGAATTTTGGTTGGTCAGTGGGCAGCTCTCTATAAATTTTTGCAAATAAAAATATTTTGTAGTTGAATTCTAACATGTAGAAATGGGTTGTCAAAATCATCTTTCATATTTATAAAAATATTTGGCATTTCTTTATCATGAGAAAATCCTAAGAGCTGCTTTAGAAGCAAAAACTAGTTTTCTCAGAACAACTATTTTTAAAGCCGCATCACTGTCACTTGCTATAGTGCTTAGTCTATTTTGCTTTCCATAAATTTTAAAATCTTCACCTGATAGGTTAGGATGTGTTTCTTTTCTATGATCATTCACACTTCTTACCTTAGAAACCCAGTCCATTCATAGCTGTCTCACTTTCTGTAAGAATTGCTTTTCCATCCTCTGTTTCAAAAAAATTATTTTTCTAGAAGTCACTGCAATTACCATAGGAACCTTCTGGAATCCCATGGTCTTCATCAGCACTATCTCACTACTTAACAGAACTGTACTTTCTTCATGTCTGATTTTAAATTCCTTTTCTTATAATACATGTATATTGTGTTAGAGTGAGCTTCTTTTATCAATAAAGTATTGCTGCAAAAAATGCTCCATAATAATCACAGAATCCCTTGTTTTGGCATAAAACAAGAAGATTTAGGCATAACATGCTCCATTGGGTAGTTAGCTGTGCTTCAGGCTCTACATCTGCTTGAGCACAGCTCCTTTCTGCTAGTTGGGCTCAGTTCTGCTACTCATATGTTCCTCTGTGGCCCAGTCAAAAGGATCCACAACTACCTTCCCATTGTATCAGAAGTACAAAAGCATCAGGCCCACTCTTCAAGCCTATTCATGTATTTTCATTGGCCAAATGAAATCACTTGACTACATACATTTGTGGATAGTGAACATCTCCTGAATAATCCAAATGATCACAGCTTTGTTGTTATTCTTATTAACATAAAAACCATTACTAGAAAATCAGTAATTAAGACATAATTTTATTTTGCTCAAGATTTTGTAGGTCAGAGACATGAAAAAGCTTGTCTGCACTGTTCTTATTCTGGGTATCTCAGTGGTTGTCATTAGATGTTAGCTGAGGCTGTAGTGATTTAAAGATTCTGAGACTGGGTACCCAAGGGGCCATTGATGTGGGACTGGAGTGCTTCTATATGGCCTTTCCAGCATGAAGGTCGTAAGGTGGCGAGACTTCTTGCATAGAGGAGTTCAAGCGCAGTCAGATGGCACTGTGGGAAGATTAAAAAAGTGAGGAACAGAAAAAGCCTTACTTGCTTTGTGACTGAGTATTGGAACTCTCCAATCTTAACATTGTTTAAGTCTGACTTTTTTGTGTGAAGACATTTTCAGAAGTTTGGATATTCTTTAGTCTTTGAAATACTCTTGTCGTTCTTAATATGGGTGCATACAATATCCTATTTCCATTAGCAGTAATCTTCTTGAGGCTGAGGACACTTCCCCTGGGAGACGACTTCTAACTGAACTCTTGATCACCTTCCACAAAGTCCAAATAGGGTCTAGAGGAAATTATAGTTCTGACATGCTGGTGGTGGACAGCACAGACAGATTCAGTGATAACTACTTCTAAACACCTTAGTGAGTCCAGAAAAGTCTGACTTCTTTGATTTTCAGGTGTGGGTTAAATATAAGTACTTAGTGATTCCCTCGAATATCAAGCTTTTGGTTCTTTTCCCTCAGAAGTTTTTCTAATGCCCAGATCTTCTGCAATTTTGAATTCCAATCTGTTGTCTCCTCAAACCAGTAAGACCCTTCTCAACCATTTCTTTCTGTACTTCGATCTTGCTGGAAAGTGACCTCAGGTACAAGGAATATAAATGTGGAGATTAGTTTTTCTCATTTCAAAAATCACAATTCCTCAGTTCCCCAGATTTTCTCCAAAGCCATCAAATACTCTTGTTCCTTCTTTTCTTTGATAATTGATGCTAAATGAAGGTTAGTTTTTAGATAATCCATCATGCACATACATGAAGGCCAAACACTCACATCCTGTCCACTGGGCCTTGGGATTACCTAGGGAGCAACTGGAGGGCCCAAGTGGTTTGATATATATTCAGGGCTTAACTGGTACTAATGTTTGCTTGTCTCTAGGGTTTCTTTCTTTTTGCACTTTAAAATTATGGCTTTCATTCAATAGCAATGTGTTTGAATGATTTTTTTGTTACATTTGTATTTGAATCAATGGAGAAAGTTGTTTGGGTAATTCTCAGTCTTCGAGATAACTGAAAATGCACCTGCCAAACCCATTTTCCATACTTATGCCAGGACTGTGTCTCTAAAAACTAAATCTAAGGCTTTGCTGCTTAGAATTTATCAGTACCTCCCATCTCCTTCTAAATTCTAAGCTCCTCAAATGGCATATCCTACCACCCTGTAGAGTCAGATCCTGCCAGTCTTTTCAACCTCATTTTGAATGACTCCTCTTCTTTTTTCTTCTCAACAGCATAAAATTGCTTGCAGCTCATACATACCATGCTGCTTTACAGCCCAACATCTTCTTTTGCTGCTCCATTTTCCAGATGAACTTTGCAGTTTCCACTGACTCCTTAAGATGAATAAAACTACTCATTTTAAGTCCCAATTCCAGGAAGCATTTCTTGACAATCCTCTGACGTACACACAGGCATATGTCTCTGTCATTGCACTCACTACCATGACACACCCTGTGCCATAGAGCTTCCAGTCTTGTTGTGTACATATTTTCACTATCCAAAATTTTAGGATGTTTCACTTATAATGTGCCAGAGATTATACGATTCTGTGCTAATGGTGAGGCATCATTTGGTGCTTGCTGGATTTATTACAATTGCATTATATATAGCCAAGATATTATTTGCATTTATAATCAGAACTGGAGGAATTTTGAAACTGACAATAATTCAATTTTTGGTCTTACCTTTTTAAATGTTCTTCTTATCCTAACAAAGTACACCACTTTACCATTGTATATTAAACACTGAAATAATTTTTGTATTGCACAGAAAGTTGAGAAAAATAGCAGAGAATGGTGACCATAAATTCTTCATAAGATCAATGCTGGATTACTGGAGAGGATGAATTAAATATTCAGCTGCTTGATTAAAGATTTTTACAGAAAATTCACTAGGCATGAATATAAATTCAAAAGAAATGTTACTTATTTAATTTCACATATATGATAACATTCATTAATTCTTTATTGTCCTGAAGAGGACTTCAGAAGAGGTGAGATTTACCTACATAGGTTGTTTATTTTGCTTTATAATCACACCGAATATACCTTTATTTTGACTAGCCCATGTGTTCTTTTCATAAATTATCACTAGATATACAATGGCAAATTTGTGTCATTGTAGCATATTTAAACCACTTTAATAGTCTGACTTTGTATTTGACACAGGAAAGGATTATTTTCAGGATGTTTAATTTTGATATCTATTTATATGAATTATTTTCTAAATTTTTATTCCCATCTAAGTTCTCTATAATTTTTGCTTTGCATGAACCTCTCATAAGCAATTCTTAAAATAGAGAAAATGCTTTAGAATATGAGTTGATTGAACTCTTTCAATTATGACTACAGTTTGCATATTTATTTGATGTTTCTAAACTTTGCTCCAATAGATTTAAATTCAGAGTGCATAAATGTAACACATATATCCTATGCTTTTTCATGGTGATTATACGCTATTGAACATTTTTCATCTGATACTTCTACTTGATTAATCCTGTGGCAGTTTGCTTTTCTTATCTAATTCCTAATTGTGCTTCTTTCTCATCAATATTCTTGATCCATCTTTGTCATTATAGTTCCATTTTAGTCCCTAAAACTATCTGATTGCTTCCAATATTCATTAGTATCTAATTTCTTCTATTGTTATACATAGCTCAGGCAATTTTATACATCTTAAAACTTTTAGAACTTATATTAAGTGATTTCATGTTGGAAATGTGAAGAAGTATAAAGTTCTTATAGTTACTATCCTTTTGTAAATTATAAGCAATGTGTCATGTGCTTGCATCGATGGCATGGAATAATCCATCAAATATATGCTCATTAATTTAAGTGAATGAAGTTAGTTTTATACAGAGAGATTTTAAAATCTCTATAAATGTCTTCTTTTTTCCCTAACAATATTAAGTTCTCAATTTTAAATAATTGAGAATGAGTATGTTTTTTAATAGTCTCATTTCATTGTATCTGAGAAATGCCTCTCTCCTATTAGTTGCCATCCAACTCATGCTTCTGGTTAATTTCACTGGATAATAATAATATAAAATAATGAATACAGTAAACATGATTATTTTCCATCCAATACTCAATTTCTAAAATGAAAGTTGAAGGAGATTGTATTCAACTTTTAGCAGTCATCAATTTACTTTATTGCTATTGTCTATGTAGTCTTTTTACTCCAAAATACCGCATAAGATTAAGCTGAAGATTTACTTATGTATATAACTCTACAGATATTTAATGAAAACACACTAAACTTAAATTTAATTTTTTAAATTTAAAAGTGAAAATAAACATGATCCAAAACAAAATGGAAATATTTGATCTGAGAATGGTGCAAAGATGTGAAATTAAAACCAATCAGTTAATTTCCAGAAATGTAGGTTCCTGGTCATCCAATGACATATCATATATTAATTGCAATAAAATACCCATGCAAATGAAACCAAAATCGCAGCTTAGTTAAACTTCTTTGACTATAAATTTTGATTAGCACATTGGAATTGAAAACAAGAAGAAACCATTAAAACAAAGACATATAATTTGGTGTGAACACTTAAAACATCCACATTCATAAAAATTATTGTTCAGAGATATGTGATAAAAAATTCAGAGATATGAGATGCACAATGGAAAATACCTAGTCATTGCAAGCACACTTTCAATTGAATTTGATATTAAGCATTTCACTAAATGAGCTGAAACTCTTTCCAGATACATGTTATAAAACAAGTTCATCTGCAAGTAATTTAATTTACATATGTGAAAAAGCTCAACACTGCTCTGTGTGGCATTAGGTGTCTTAGTCATATCACAAAAGTAATTAGATCATACTGGAAACCAGCTGTGCATCAAGTACATTGCTTTTATCTAAAGTGATAAAAACCTTGTAGAGTGTGAACCATATTGGGTATAAAATGTAACATTTTAATGAACAACATAAAAGATGAATAGAATGAACAAGAGAAAGGGCATATTTGCAGGGGACATGTGCACATGGAAGAAGAAAAGAAAATGAGAAATATTTGCAGTGGATTGGAATAAGCATTTCACCTGTAGTGACTTTTTGTCAGAACATCATTTACTTAATTTAGCCATGTATTATCTGAATATAGTTTAGCCACTCTGGAAAAATTCAATTCATAGTCCATATTCTGAAAGAAGGCATGATGTCATCAAAATTGATTCTTTACTAGGGAAGATTTAGAAGAAGATAGGTGAGGAAGGAATGAGGAGGGAGGCGTAGGTGGAGAGTCACTGAAGGTTGGGTTAGTTTGGCGGAAGTATACTCCTGATTGAGAAAAGGCAGGTTCAGACAGACCAGCTCATGCCATTCAGACTGAGAGTGTTATACTGGTGTTACTGAATAAATATATAAATGAATGGGTGCATGGATAATCTTACCTGAGCAGAAATACATTGGAAGCTAATGAAGAGAAAAAGAAAAACCAATAAAACCATAAAGTTTTCTCTAAGTTATTAAAAATATGATTCATTTTACTTATTAACTTTTTCTACTAAATCTACTGTGAGAGTTTCCATTTTAAATAATCCTATACATACAGAGCACAACTGTAAACTATTTCTGAGTATGAGTAATCACATATTCACAGAAAAGTATCATCTTCCATCTAAGTTATTTATAATTTCTGCTGCTTGTTGAGCAATTACTATGTGCTAAATAATCTTAACATTTTAGTTATTGTCATTTTATTAAAGAAATGAACATTTTGAAGAATCAAATTGCATTGACAATATTGAAGACAAAATATTCTTTCTACATAACTCTATGAATTATATAGAATAATAATTTTTTACAAATTTCCTTCAAAATAATTATTAATATGAGAAGATATTAATAATTGTTATCACTATACCTAGGAACCTAAGGGTGACTAAACGGACCTGGCAAAATGTAATATTTTCCTTATAGTCAAAATTACATTCATTTGGCTTTTTCTGTAGTTGTAATACTACATCCAGATGATACATGGAATATATAAAGAAAATTCACTACATCAGTGCTATAAATGAGATAAGTGTATCCACTACATATTGAAACATTTCTAATAGATATGGAGCAGATTCCATCAAGTAGAGGGAAGCATCTTGGGTCAACTTACAACCCTTTCTCCTAAGTAAGTAGTATCCCCAGAAAGTAATATTAGGAAAGCAGTAAAATAATTATATATCATGTTAATGAGGTAAAGGATAAAAGTATCTACACTTGATATAGTTTATTATTTAATTTTATAGTATTATTTAAACATTAATAATGTAATAAAATTTCCTTATAATGATTAGAATATAATACCCAATGACTTAATTATAAAATACTGAATTTTTTATTTAACTTAGGACTATAAAGAGATGATTCTGAAGATCCTAGACAATACAGTAAAATAGGAAAAATTATACATTCATAAATTCTTAATAATTTTATAATTTATAAACTATAAGTATACAAAAATTTAAATATGAATTATTTCTGGACTTTACAATTGTATTTTGAGATTAAGGACAAAATGTGAAAAACTCTCTTAAAAGTTTTCAGAACATTGACAAACACATATTGGACAGAAACCAGTTTGAAAAGCCGAAAGTTAAATATTCCAAATGTAACAGCACGTTATGAACTATGTAATTCACTTTAAATATACAAGTAATTCAATTTTATTGTGAGATACTTTGTAAAGGGCTTAAATAAGGGAAATAACTTGTAAGTTTCCCATAAGAAATGGCTCAATATTTAAGTTTGTTGAACCTCTCCAAACACAAACACCCACACAATCCCCCACTCTCACAGGAAGTGGCAATACTGGCTTTGCATAGTATTGATATGCACTCATTTTAGTTGCTACAGTTTAATTAAATAATACCAAACCACAATAGCATGATTTATATTTCACTTACCTTTTTATACTACTTTTGGGTAATTTAATAAAGCACTAACTTTTTTGCTAGCCTTTTGGTCCACATATCACTAGGTGAGGACAAAAATAGTGAAAAGATGTACATTGCCATCATTGACCGATCACCTCACTTTGCAAATTTGTCATTGATGAATTATTGCACGTGGTATTCAGGTCATTTGTAGACAGCAAAATGTAGACTCGTGTTTCCTCGTTGTTTCCCTGTATAAGTCTATGTGACATTTTGCTAGAACAGATAATCCAAACAGGGTGTTGCCAACAAAGTTAAAAGTACAAAAAATAAACAGAAGTGAGAAGGCTGGAAGTAAAACTAAAATAGAATGTGAATAGAGTTACAGGGAAAAAATAGCAACTGTTTGTGAGAAGGTTGAAAATACTCAACAAGGTATGCAGGAAGAAGGAGTATAACAAAAATAAAAGTTAATTGACAAAGCCAGGCAATAATGAAGATGTTCCAGAAGTGATGCGGACAAAAATTCACAGAACTCTTAGAGATATTTCTTGACAATGAGAGTTATAGAATGAATTGTTGGAAGCTAATTACAGCTTAAAAATGAGTATTTCTGTTTGTTAAGGGAACCAAAGAGCACTTACTTTCTCTGTATTAAATTTATGTAACAAAATTAAGGCAAGTTATATTGAAAATACTCAACAAATTTTTTTTTACAAAGAAGTGAAACACTATATTGTTTGTTTCTATAATTTTAAATTACAATGTACTATATAAATGTTTGTTTTACATTTTTATCTTTCCATGAATTTGTAACTATTAGGGAGACATTTTTTAATGTTTTGAGAAAAAAATTTTAAGTCATGAAAAAAAGACATAATTTTTCTATTGATTAGTAGTATTGCTTGGTATTTTTCTAGTTTGCAAAGTCATTCTTGGAGTCTCACATTACCATGCAAAGTGAGCCCTGACTTTCCAACAATGGCCACAAAATGGGATCATATTCAAAGGTTCTCCAATTATTTCTAGGAGGGATGCTTTCCCCATGGCCACAGAGTAATACTACGATTGCAGTCACTTTGCAACATATTTCAGGAACCATCTTTCCTTTTCTACTGTTACTTTAAGAAGCCTCATATCTTTTACAACAGATGGAACCCGTGTGAGAATGTCAAAGTCAGTGACAAGAAAGGTATGTCTCCATGCTTATAACAGCAGACATCAACATTGCTTAAGATGTGTGATGCTCCAGCCCACATTCTTTACAGCAATGAGATAAAAATTGTCTCCTTGGTACAAAATAACTGACAGTCACTGGGGTCTCTTGAATGATCTTGCAACTATTTCCATCAGATTCTGGTCATCAATGAGTAGAAAAATGAGTAGAGTAGTTAGAATCCTTTCTCTCCTTTTTTTTTTTTCCTTTTGTTGAATGATGACCCACTCAGCCTTTACTCACCTTTACAAGATATTAAATTAAATCTTCATGTGGAAGTACAACAAATGTTATCGAAACAGAAGACTTGGTAGTTATAGTAATTTCTGTTTTCTCTCCTTCTTTTCTTTAGGGTGGCTAAGGGTTTGTCAATTTTGTTTCATTTTTCAAAGAACCAGCATTTTGTTTTGTCAGTTTTTTGAATTGTTTCTTTCATTTCAATTTCATTGATTTCAGGCCTGATTTTAATTATTTTCTGTCTTCTACTTCTTTTGGTGTTGGTTTGTTCTTTTTCTAGGGCTTTGAGAAATAGTGTCAAATCATGTATGTGTTGACTTTTACTTCTTTTAATGAATGAGCTTCATGCAATGAACTTTCCCTTTATCACTGCCTTCATGGTATCCCAGAGATTTTGGTATGTTGTATTGGAGTTTTCATTTATCTGTAAGAATTTTTTTTATCTCTTCCCTAATGTCTTCTGTTATCCATATGTCATTCAATAGCATACTATTTAGTTTCCAGGTGTTGGAGTAGTTTCTATTTTTTAATCTGTGATTGATTTCTAATTTTATTCCATTGTGGTCAGAGGATACAGGGTAGTATCTCTATATTTTTATATTTGCTAAGACTGGCTTTGTGACATAACATATGATCTATTTTATAAAAGGATCCATGTGCTGCTGAGAAAAAAGTGTATTCGCTCATTCATGGATGGAATATTCTATATATGTCTGTTAATTCTAAATTATTGATTGTTTTATTGAGTTCTATGGTTTCTTTGTTTAATTTTTGTTTGGAAGATCTATCCAGTGGTGAGAGAGCTGTGTTAAAGTCACCAAGTATTATTTTGTTGTGGTCTATTTGATTCTTGTAGTTGAGAAGGGTTTGTTTGATATACATAGATGCCCCATTGTTTGGGACATAGATATTTATGGTAGTTATGTATTGTTGATATATGATTCCCTTAAGAAGTATGAAATGTTCTTCTTTATCCCTTTTTACTAGCTTTGGTTTGAAGTCCACTTTATTTGATATGAGAATGATATTTGATCTCCTTGCTTATGTGGTCCATGCGAGTGATATATTTTTTCCCACCCTTTAGCTTTCAGTTTGTGGATGTCTTTTCCTGTGAGATGAGTCTGGAAGGCAGCATATTGTTGGGTTTTTTTTTTTTTTTTAATCCAGTCTGTCAGTCTATGTCTTTTAATTGATGAGTTTAGGCTATTCACATTCAGGGTTATTATTGAAATATGATTTGTAATCCTAGTCATTTTGGTTTATTTTTGGTTTTTACCTTGACTTGGTTTCTCCTTTGATTGGTCTTTTCCTTTAGTGTAGGAATTTGTATATTTTTTGTATATTTGTATATTTTCATTGTTGGTTATCATTTCCTCCTCATGAAATATTTTACCAAGAATATTGTGTAGTGCAGGCTTTCTTGCTCTAAATTCTTTTAACTTTTTTTTTATTATGGAAGGTTTTTATTTCATCATCAAATTTGCAGCTCAGTTTTGCGGGATATAAGATTCTTAGTTGGCATCCATTTTCTTACAGAGCTTGGTATATGTTGTTCCATGATCTCCTGGCTTTTAGGGTCTATGTTGAAAAATCTGCTGAGATCTGAATTGTTCTCCCCCTATATATAATCTGATTCCTCTCTCTTGCGGCCTTTAAAATTCTATCCTTATTCTGTATGGTAGGCATTTTCATTATAATGTGCCTTGGTGTAGATCTGTTGTAATTTTGTACATTTGGTGTCCTGTAAGCCTCTTGTTTTTGATTTTCCAATTCATTTTTCATGTTTGGGAAATTTTCTGATAAGAGATTGTGTATTCCCTTGGTTTGAAATTCTGTGCCTTCTTCTATCCCAATTAATCTTAAATTTGCTCTTTTTATGCTATCCCATAATTCTTGTATGTCCTTTTCATGGTTTCCTACCATCTTCACTGTATGGTCAACTTTATTTTCAAGATTGTATATTTTGTCTTCATTATCTGAGGTTCTGTCTTCCAAGTGGTCTAGTCTGCTGGTGATGCTTTCTATAGAGCTTTTTATTTGGTTTATTGTTTCCTTCATTTCAAGAATTTCTTTTTTTCCCCCACAATCTCTAGCTCTTTCTTAAAGTAATCTTTTGCTACCTATATTTGCTCCCTTATCTCTTTGTTGGTGTGATCTATGGTTGTCTTTATTTGCTCTCTTATCTCTTCGTTGGAGTGGTCAATGGTTGCCTATATTTGCTTTCTTATTTCTTTGTTGGAGTGATCAATTTCTGCCTGTATTTGATCGCTTAAATCATTCTTTAATTCACAGATCATTTTAATTACATACACTCTGAATTCTTTCTCTGACATTTCATCAACTGTGCTGTCAATGGATTCTATTACTGTAGTATCAAGGTTTATTTGAGGCACTTTTTCCCCTTGTATTTTCATGTTGATTATGCATCTTCCTTTTTTGCAATGCCTACTTGAGGCATTGTGGTTTCTATCCTATAATCTTGTAGTGACACTACAGATTACCTGTATCTCACCTTGGAGTTCACCTCCAGGCCCCAGCAAGTGTCCCCAGATGGATACTGCTGCCACTAAAAATGGTGGCAGTGGTAGTGGAGGTAACTCAAGGTGGCACTGGGGGTGGCCCAAGATGGATGCAAACACTTTCAGAGATGGGGCTAAAAGGGCGGGACTTACTATGACTTTGGGCTGATTGATCAGAGATGCAGCATATCGGCAGGCCGCTTCCTCCAGGCCCTGACTGTTGTCCCATGGTAGAGGCTACTACATGGGAATAGCTATGGGGATGTCTGCAGTGTCCTAGATGGATACAGAAAGGGAGCAACAGTGTGGATCTCCACTCTGTGCAGGGGTGGGCCTGGGCCTGGGCTCTCACATAGAACTGTGAGGGTGGTTCTAGGTCTGATCTTGGCCTGAACTTCTTCAGGGGTCCCAGGTGGTGGGTCTGGCCCTGGACCTGGGCTCCCACGGATCAGCAAGGGCTCTGGTGCTGAACTGGGGGGGCATTCCTGGGCCTCACTTAGGCCCAGTCTCCAGCAGGGGTCCCCAGAGGCAGTCTTTCACCTGGGTCTGGGTTCCCCTCTGGGTTGGTGGATTGGCAGATGGCAGTCTTGGGCCTGACCTTGGCTGGGCTCTGGCAGAGGTCCCTGGAAGTGGTCCTGGGTCTTGCCCTGTCTTCCTGCCAGTAGGCAAGGGCTCTGTTGCAGAACTGTGGGTGGTCCCAGGCCTCACTTAGGCCCAGTCTCTCAAACCAATTTTTTAAAAAATATGACAAAACATTTTAAGTAAATATGAAAGGGGCAAGAAAACATTTACAAAATGTTAAATAATTGAAGACTATTATCAATAAGTTACAATGCTGTGTAAATAAATACAGTATGATATTGATATAAAAATAGATAAAACACAAATGAGATAGAACACAAAATGTGTACATGTGTATCTCTCTTTCTGTCTATATATAAATATGTATACATATTATGTATATATACTTACATATATATGTGTAAAATGCTGGTTGAGGTCATCTCTCTTTGGACTGTTATCTAATTGTTCATATTGCTCTTCTCTTAATTTTAGGAACTTGTGTGTCTCATAATCACTTCAGCCTCAGTGTTCCTCTGTTTATTTTTTAAATATTCCATATTTGCTTAAGTAGGAAACTCACCCCTGTTGCTTGAAATATCAGAATTTGTAGCAGGATTTTACAAGAAAATGATGGTAATAGTTCAAAATGTCTTTCTTAACTACCCACCACACCTCATTTTCCACATCAAGCACACTCTGTCATTCTCAATTTTGTGATTGTATTTTCTGAATTTTTGTATGTTCAATTTTTACTTATTTATTTGCTTTTTATTTATTGTCTTTCTCTCTCGTGAGAGTGTAAGGCTTTATAATGAGTATTTTATGACTCAGGATCCCTAGTACCCAGAATAATATCTGTGCCATATACATTTCACATTTTTTTTTTGTACCGGGGATTGAACTTAGGGGCGCTTGACCACTGGGCCACATCCCCAGGCCTATTTTGTATTTTATTTAGAGACAGAGTCTCACTGAGTTGCTTAGTGCCTCACTTTTGTTGAAGCTGACTTATAATTCATGATCCTCCTGCCTTAGCCTCTCAAGCTGCTGGGATTACAGGAGTGTGCCACAACATCTGCTCACAAATAATTTTTGAGATTAAAAAAATAAAGAACCTTCATTATTTTATTATATATTTTTTATTTGTTCCAATTAGTTATATATATCAGTAGAATACACTTTGACACATCATACATGAATGGAGTATAATTTCTCATTCTTCTGGTTATACAAAATGTGGAATCGCACTGGCCATCTAGTCATATATATACATAGGGTCCTAATGTTTGACTCATTCTGCTATCCTTCTTTCTTCCATGTCCCCTCCCCACCTTTCACTCCCTTCTACCTAATCCAAAATACCTCTCTTCTTCCCTAGCCTCACTCCCTTATTGTGAATTAGCATATGCATATCAGAGAACACATTCAGCCTTTAATTTTATGGGATTGGCTTATTTTGCTTAGCATGATATTCTCCAGCTCCATCCATTTACTGGCAAATGCCATAATTTCATTCTTCTTTAAGGCTGAGTAATATTCCATTGTATGCATATACCAATGTAATGCCCAAGCTCATGAGACCACCAGAGACCACCACGAGTCTGATTCTGATGTAATCACTAGAGGGTCTTTTATTACAAGCTCGAGCAGGGACCACACACCTTCACTGACACAGCGAGTAGGGAGGTGCGGCCCCAAACAATTTCTGAGCAGGTTTTTGTAGGGGGAGGGGACAGGTGGTGGCAGTGGACATGACATATGCATCACATCATTACACAAGCACCAATTACAATCACACAGCACCTATGGTGACAATATTGACCATTCAGAATCTGGGAGGGTGTTCATTACATTTGGCAGGACCCAATCATGACTTTAGAGAATCTTTTGAAAATGACCAACTACAGGTGAATTTAAAGGGCCCATGTGGGGTTTGGGCAAGTGGTGAGTGATTGGCTAGTTTGTACAAAGTAACTATCTATAGTCTCCTAGACCCTGACTTAGACCTCAAGAATGCCAGGTGTATAATTTTTAACCTTTGATTGGCTGCTCTGAGGGTGATCCGAGAGTGGCTTTAGCCTTGAGCAATGTGTGGCTTTTCCTGGAATCTAAACTCAGGCCTACTAGTCTTTCTGGAGGGTATGAAGCCTGTCATGGAGTTTATTTAGCTCAGGTCTTTCACCACATTTTCCTTATCCATTCATCTGTTGAAGGAAACCTAGGTGGATTCTATATTTTAGTATTGTGAGTTGAGTTGCTATAAACATTGATGTGGCTGCATCACTGTAGTATGCTAACTTTAAGTCCTTTGGATATAAAGTGAGGCATGGGATAACTGGGTCAAATGGTGATTCCAGTCCAAGTTTTCTGAGGAATCTCCATACTGTTTTCCATAATGGTTGCACAAATTTGCCGTCCCACCAGCAATGTATGAATAAACCTTTCCTCTCCACAACGTCACCCAACATTTATTGTTGCTTGTATTTTTTTTTTGGTACTGGGGATTGAATTCAGGGGCACTCAACTACTGAACCACATCCCCAGCCCTATTTTGTGTTTTATGTAGAGATAGGGTCTCACTGAGTTGCTTAGCACCTCGCTGTTGCTGAGGCTGGTTTTGAACTCGTGATTCTCTTATCTCAGCCTCCCCAAATGCTGGGATTACAAGTGTGTGCCATTGTGCCCAGCTGTTGCTTATATTCTTGATAATTGCCATTCTGACTGGAGTGAGATAAAAATCTTAGAGTAGTTTTGATTTGCATTTCTTTAATTGCTATAGATGTTGAACATATTTTCATGTATTTGTTGATCAATTATATTTCTTCTGTGAAGTGTCTGTTCAGTTCTTTAGCTCATTTATTGATTGGATCATTTGGTATTTTGATGTTAAGTTTTTTTGAGTTCTTTATATATCCTGGAGATTAGTGCTCTATCCAAAGTGTGTGTGGTAAAGATTTTCTCCATTCTGTAAGCTTTCTCTTCTTATTATTGATTTTTTTTCTTTTTTGTTTGAATCCATCCCATTTGTTAATTTTTTATTTTACTTCTTGCACTTTAGGAGTCTTGTTAAAGAGGTCAGATCTTGAGCTGACATGGTGCAGATTTGGGCCTGCTTTCTTTTTATTAGGTGCAGGGTCTTTGTTCCAGTGCCTAAGTCTTTGATCTACTTTGAGTTGAGTTTTGTGCAGGGTGAGGGATAGGAGTTTAATTTTATTTTGTTATATATGGATTTCCAGTTTTTCCAGCATCATTTGTTGAATAGGCTATCTTTTCTCCAGGGAATGTTCTGGTACCTTTGTCTAGTATGAGATAATTGAATTGTGTGGGTTTGTCTGTGTGTATTCTATTTTGTACCATTGGTCTACATGTCTGTTTTGTGCCAATACCATGCCATTTTTGTTACTATGGCAATGAAATAGAAGATGTCACCAAAAGGTTAGCAATCAAGAAATGCTCAGGACCACACAGATTCTCAGCTGAGTTCTACAAGACCTTCAAAGAAGAATTAACACCAATACTCAAATTATTCCATGAAATAGAAAGTGAGGGAACCATTCTAAACTCATTCTATGAGGCTAATATCACCCTGATACCAAAACCAGACAAAGATACATCAAATAAAACTTCAGACCAATATCCCTGATGAACATAAATGAAAAAAATTCTCAATAAAACTCTAGCAAATCACATACAAAAACATATTTAAAAGATAATGCACCATGATCAAGTGGGGTTCATTTCAGGGATGTAAGTTTGGTTCAACATACAGAAATCAATAAATGTAATTCATCACATCAATAGACTTAAGAACAAGAGTTATATGATCATCTCAATAGATACAGAAGAAGTGTTTGACAAAATAGAGCACCGCTTCATATTCAAAACACTAAAAAATCTAGAGATAGTGGGAACATTGGAAAAGCTATATATTTTAACCCCAAGGCCAACATCATTCTAAACAGAGAAAAACTGAAAGCATTCCCTCCTAAAACTGAAAGAAGACAGGGATGCCCTTTTTCACCATTGCTGTTCAACATCACCCTTGAAACTCTAGCCAGAGCAATTAGTAGAAAGAAATTAAAGGGGTACAAATAGGAAAAGAACTCAAACTGTCACTATTTGATGATGACATGATTATATATTTAAAATATCAAAAAACTTTTACCAGAAAACTTCTAGGACTAATAAATCCAACAAAGTAGCAGGATATAAATCAACACCCATAAATCAAATGTGTTCCTATACATCAGTGATGAATCTACTGAAAGAGAAATTAGGAGAACTACCTTTTTCACAACAGCCTCAACAAAAATATAAAATACTTGAGAATCAATCTAACAAAAGACATGAAAGACCTCTACAATGAAAACTACAGAACACTAAAGAAAAAAATTGAAGACTTTAGAAGACGGAAGATCTCCCATGTTCTTGGATAGACAGAATTAATATTGTCAAAATGGCCTTACTACCAAAAGCGTTATATAGTTTTAATGCAATTCCTATTAAAATCCCACTGACGTTCTTCATAGAACTAGAAAAAGAAATCATGACATTCATTTGGTAAAATAAGAGACCCAGCATAGCAAGGCAATCCTTACCAAGAAAAGTGAAGCAGAAGGCATCACAATAAAAGACCTCAAACTATACTACAGAGCCATAGGAATCCTCATTTTTGAACATACATTAGACACCATGTAAACAATACTAATATTTCACATGAGGCTTTTTCTTTAATATTCTCCTCTCTCCTTCCTACTACTTTTAAGGGTTTTTCTGTTTCCCCTTATTTTCTTTTTTTGCTTTCTTCAGATCATATATATCTACTCCATACTCTCAAATAATCATCTTTTGCCTCTTAGCAATTATCAAAATATGTTCCTTCTGAGGCGAGTTCTATTCTCAAAAATATTTTCACCAGCAGTTGAAATTATATATACATATTTAAAACCTCAAATAAAATAAATTAGAAAATAATGAAGATTACATTTTAAAACCATTTGAAAAATATTTATCATTAAAACTAAAATAAAATAATCATATGTTGTTATAATAAATGAAATTAAACCATTCAACTATATTTGGTAAGATTATTAATTATTTTATTAGAAATTTATATAAATTCCTCAAGCTATGTGTTAGTAAATTCAAGTGGATTAAAGAGATAAGTATAAAAATTATACAATATTTAGAGGACTAGATAGGCTATTATCTATCTAATTTTAAGATGGCAAGATATTTAATGGCCCACTAAAATACATGAAAGAAAACTGAATGAAAAATATCTGAAAATAAATCATTCATTTGGTCAATCAAGTTTGAGTAAAATCAAAAATGAGTAAAAACAAAAGACCTATACTTAGTGCTTGTGTTTGAGAAGTGCCTTCTGCTATGATTCAGAAGTGGTTTTCCCCCAAGGGTTCATGTATCGATGGTTTCCACGTTAGTGTGATGATATTGAGGTGAGGGAACCTTTAAAAGATAGGGCTTGGGAGAAGGTGGTCAAGTAATTGGAGTGCTTCCTCAGAGGGAATAAGGTAGTTCTCCTGGGACCTTGGTTGGTTCCTATGAGAGTGAATTGCTGCAATGGAACCAACTTGATCCCTGAATCATTCTCTGACTTCCTGTTTTTCAGATGACTCTCCTCACATGTCTTCCCACCATGATAATGTCACATACCATGAAAACTTCATAAGAGACCAAATAGATTGGGCTTCTCAATCTTGGATTTCCAGCTTTCAAAATGTGTGTTAAATAAACCTTTTTATAATATACATTACCTGTTCTCTAGTATTTGTCATAGCAAAGGAAAATGGAATCAAGCACCTTCTATTATTATCCTAGCTAGACAGGGATTTATTGAGTAACAGTGACTCAATTTTCTTGGAGAAATAAGAGTGAGTCACAATAGCCTATTGATCCCTGGCTTTTCCTGCAAGTTCAGTAAAATGGAGAATCCAAAATTGCCCCAATTTAATAGGACTGGGACTGTGTACCCTAGTGGAAACATTTCTACTTTAAGAACCAAAACCTTCCAACCAATTGATTGAGTTTGCCAATATATTTAAGTGGTTTTCTTGCTGTCAAAGAACCCCTTTCCCTTTCTATGTTCCTCTTTTACTGCGGTAGACGTCTATAGAGTAGATGCCATCACATGTGGACTCTAGTTTGAGGCATAAATCAAATCTTGTAGGACAGCATCCCAAATGTGTCATTTGTGTATTGTTTTAGTCAGCTTTGCCTCATTGTGACAAGAATACCAGACAAGAACAACTTAGAGGAGGGAATGTTTATTTTGGGGTTCACAGTTTCAGAGATCTCAGTCTATAGATGGCTGACTTAATTGCTTTGGGCTCAAGGTGAGGCAGGACATCATGGGGGAAATGTGTAGTGGAGGGAAGGTGCTCCCCTCTTGGAAAATGGGAAAAAGAAAGGAGGGGAAGGAAAGTGTGCATAGGGTAGAACAATCCCTCCAAGGTAAGCCCCCAGTGACCCACCTCCTCTGGCCATACCTCACCTGCACATAGTTACCACCCAGACAGTCCATTCAAACTGGGCTGGACTGATTAGGAAAACTCTCAAAGTCCCATCACTTTACCTCTGAGCATTCCTGCACTAAAACGGGAGTTTGGGGAGACACTTGATATCCAAACCATAACATGTATTCAAGATTATCCTATAATTGAGCCTTCAGTAGTTTATCCCAGTTTTTTTTTTACCATAAAATGATATCCCCTGATAATGTGTGGAATGTCAAGCTGTGGATAAAACACGAATGATGGTGCCTATAGAAATGTTTCAGACAGGAAAAGCACATCTATAACTGGTAAATGAATTGTTTTCTTTGAGATAAATCTGTAATGGAAGGATAAACAATGAGATCATTAAATAAAGGAGAGATTAAGTATAGCTGGGTAGACCAAGGTAAATTTGAAAGACAGAGTCAATTTTGAACTTGGCTTGATAAGTGAAATAATTTCAACAGCAGGATTATACTCTCTGTATTTCCAAAGAAATGCAAACTCCAGTATTCTTTCCATGCATGCCAACTTTCATTTGTAAATCACTGTTCTCTTACTTATTTTTAAATCTTATCTATCTTAGCAGGAGAGGGTAAACATGCGTGAGTGCACACACAATTATTACATAATAGAAGTGATAACCAAGGTTCAATTAACCAGTTTCATATTCCCATAATAGATCTTTGGTGCTATTTTAAGAAAAAAATTTCTTTACAGTGTTTAACCACCAAATGGTCAATATAACATTGGTTTTCATCATACCATGGCTATAAAATAAGAAATGTATGGCCATCAATCACATAAACTCAAGGGTCAAGATTCCTAACTTTTTAAAGTCCCCAAAAGTCATGTGAATGTTCCCTTCAAATCCTGCCCCTGAGAAAGGTCAGTCCTGCTCTAAAAGTAGAAACAGTCAAGTCCTGAGCAGGTTCACAACTTTTCGACCTCTGTTCTCTCACTAAGGGGAAATGCTGAGGCTTGAGAATGAATTGCTAATAGTATAGCTGGGGCTTTCCAGGTCAGAAGACCAGAGTCAATATTAGAAAGTTAAGACTCATAATGTATTATAATAAAATCTCGCAAGTTTTAGAATATACTCTTGTAGATTTGTGACAATTGTACTTTAGTGTAAATGTTAAAAATTTAAAAATAAGGAAGTCAGTTGAAAGGATAGAAATCTTTAAAAGATGGAATATATATAAGGCTATTTAAAATAATCAAATATAAATTAAACCATTTAAACCAATATAAAACATTTATATCTCTTTTGGAATTTTCATATTATGACTTCTAACTCTGAAAAATAATATAAAATTTTATAATTATAATTGAGAAAAAGAATAGTCTAGATTAAAGTGATATAAATGTATAAGATCAAATCAATAAACTGATATAATGCTTCAAAGAGGCATCCTTTAAAATAGGTATTAGCAAAAAAGGCTGAATTAAATAATCTCTGAGATCCTTTCAATTTATACATCTTTTGCTTCCAAAATGAAAAATTGATCTGAATATAGCCACTTGCCTTCATTTACTCTAATTCTCCCTCAAATTATTATATATTGACATTCACATGTTAATCCTGGAAAGGTAATGAGAACACATAAATGAAAAAAATATGATTATTAACCTAAAAAATATATTGCCCCCCCTTATCCTCAGGATACGTTCCAAGACTCCTGGTAGATGCCTAAAACTGCGGGTAGTACCCAACACTATGCACAACTGTGACAGCCAGGATGGCTGCCTTGTGGCCATCCAGTGAGGATACACTGGATAAAGCGTTGATTCATACAGTGAATGGTGCAGAGAAACAGCGCATGAGCTTCTATCACAATACTCAGAAGGACATATAATTTAAAACTTATGAATTGTTTATTTCTGGCATCTTCTATGCAATTTTTTTGGTCCACAGTTGATCACATTCTGCCGTAAATGAACGACAGAAAACAAAACCACAGATAATGGAGGATCTAATGTATACACCCTTTAATTGTACAGCTGTATCCTTTTGCATAAAAGTAATAGTGGTAGGGGACAGATGCATTTTAAACTTGGAGGAGAGAATACACTGGAGGCCAGGACCATGGCCTAGTTTCTCATACATAAAGGTAGTACTGTCTTTCTTTACCTTGTCCCTACTCCTCACCATTCTATAACCTAAGAGGTACTCTCTTACAGTTCATTGTACATTTAAATCACCCAGGATTTTTAAAAAAATATAGTAAATGATTCTCTAAGCCAGGAATGGGGCCTGAAATTCTTTATTTCTACTATGCTACCAGAGAATGTTGATGCTTCCTATTTTTGTTGCTGTGATAAATATCTGTGAAAAACAACTTAGAGGAGGAGATATTTATTGTGGATCGTGGTTTTAGAGCTTTCAGTCTATAACCCGCTGTCCGATGTCTGAGGTGAGACAGGACATCATGGTAGAAGGGTGTAGCCAGGCGCGGTGGCACAAGCCTGTAATTCTAGCACTTAGGGAGGCTGAGATAGGAGAATCATGAGTTCAAAGCCAGCCTCAGCAATAGCAAGGTGCTCAATAATTCAGTGAGACCCTGTCTCTACATAAAAAACACAAAATAGGGCTAGGCTCAGTGGTTGAGTGCCCCTGAGTTCAATCTCCAGTACCCCCCCCCAAAAAAAAGGGTGTGGTGGAGGAAAGCTGCTTAGCTCAGGTCAGCTGGGAAGGAGGGAAAGAAAAAAAGGGAGAAAGCAAAAGGGACTGGGGATAATAAATACCTTTCTTCCAGGGCATACCCCCAGTAAGCTACTTCCTCTAACTAGGTTGACCTCCTAAAATTTTACCACTTTGCATAATGCCATCAAGGTGTTAATCCATACCAATCACTTCCCAAAAGCCCCACCTCTGAACATTGCCACATTGAGGACCAAGCCTTCAGCAATTGGGTCTTGGGGGGATACTTCATATTGAAACCATAACATGGTCAGTGGCAGAAGCATTTTTAGAAGGAAAACTTTCTTTTAAAATAAAAGTTTTAAAAAATCGTAGCAGAAACTAGACAAAAAACAATGATTATTTTTCTGACCATTCAAATACTTATGGACTGGCAGAAATATTTCCTTTTATATTTATCATCCACGTTTACAGTGATGGTTACAAAATGTACATCTCTACCTAGACATGTATGGGGAGCTGACACATACAACTAACATCTTAAACTTTAAGAGATTCAAAATGAGATTGCTATTTCTCCACAACTTCCCCATTGTTCTCAGCTCCAACTATCTTTTATTTTTTCAATCTCACCAAAAAGTGCCATGAATCTTATTTCCTGTAATCCAAAAACTTTTAAGATTCTTAATTCCTTTTCCTTTGTCATTACTTCAGTTTATTACCATTTCTTTTTTATTCTACCTTCATACCTTTTGAATTCGAATTCTTTTCCCCTTCTCCCTTCTTCACTTTAATCTAAGCCATTGTTCTCTCCTGCTTGGACTGCTGTGTCACCTTTCTGTCTCACTCCTTTGTTTCTACTATTGGCCCTGTAATGGACTCTACTCAGTGATAAAAGGAGGGAGTCATCTACAAATGCTAAATTATCCCCGGCTATCAAAAGAAAACTCAAGTTCATTGCTTTAATCTATGAGGTATTCCATCATCTGCCTTCAGGCTATTTTCACAACATAACACAATTTAAATTCTCCTACTCAATTTACTACATTAAATAGATCACATTTTCAGTTCCTCAGACATGCCCAATATATCAAACAGTCCACCATTCTGTGGTACTTGGATTATGGTTCCATTTCTGGCTTGCTTGCCATACAAAGTGCAACTGAGGAACACGATACTCCACCAATCAATGCATTATCTTCTGGGGCAATGACCATAAAGTACTATTAAGTCATTCATTTAGAACCTACCAAGCATATATGAATGGAGAACCAACCTCTGGTTATGCTAGATTAATTTAGAATAGTCTCATTAAGCCTCACTAGGACTTCATTTACTTGGCACTTCTATTTTAGTACATAAAGTCTTATTTTCCAATTGTACTGTAGCTTCAAGATTTCCTACATTATTTGTTGAAATACATTTTCTTGAGGATGATCTCTATAGAAATTCTTACTTAGTAGATTGAGGTGTGGTCCTGAAAACTATATTTCTATAAGTTCTCCAGACCTTTAGTTACACTAAAATGTTAAAACCCATAATTAACAGAAGCTGTCCTTCAGGTATAATCTTTGCTCAAGATTGTATTAATTGGCCGGGCGTGGTGGCACATGCCTGAAATCCCAGCAGCTCAGGAGGCTGAAGCAGGGCGATAGCAAGTTCAAAACCAGCCTCATCAACAGCAAGGTGCTAAGCAACTCAGTGAGACCCTGTCTCTAAATAAAATACAAATAGCGCTGGGGATGTGGCCCAGTGGTTGAGTGCCACTGAGTTCAATCCTTGGTACCAAAAAAAAAAAAAAAAAAAAAATAGATTGTATTAATTGCACAGAAATTGAGACTTTACTCCAACAGTCAGCAAATTTGCACTCCTTACAGTCTGTGTTGTCTGGGATTTATAAATTAGATTCCAGAGAAACACTCTAAAATTCAAAGCACAGAGTGAATGCTTGTAATTGAATATTTTAACATAGCATGTTTTCTCCTTTACCAGAAGATTAGGAAAACAGAAATTTAGTCTCTCAGACTTTCCCAGTAATCTGGAGGCCTAGAAAATCATAAAGTCCCTAATTTAAAAAGGAATTGTGAAATAATGAGATGAAACTTATTAAGTGCTTATATTAGTCCTTAAATTATTTATTTTTATTTATTTCTCTATAAACTAACTATAAGCCATAAGATTGTCACTATTTATCTATTTTTAACCTATCTTATATTAAAAAATTGAAACATGAAAAGGTTAAGCAAATTTCCCAAATTTATATAGTTGGTGGATGCTAAGAATTCAGAGCTCAATCTGTTAACCACTATAATTTATTGTTGTATCTTCTATTATCTCAGGGACCATTTTATCAAACGTAAGGTACTATTGAAAATGCCCTGTCATACGAAGTCAAGTTTATCAGTATATTCTCTGTAAATTATTTTAATAGGACATTTTCTACCAACAAAACAGATACTTTCTCTAGAACAGGCAAGTTGACTTGAAATGACATTGAAATTTTTTAAAATTTTGTTTTCCAAGTCATTTTTATCTACAAAATAGAGGTCTTAAAATAATATTAAAATATGAATTTGTTATAAGTAAAGCTGAGAGATGTTTTAGTCCTAAATATAATGATCTCATTCACAAAAGTCAGTTGCGAGTACTTAGGCTACTTACCAAAGACCAAACCTGACATGTGAATTACTAGGGAATTTAGTCCACCAGGAACAAATTTTGGATGGAGGTAAAAATTGGTTCAGAAGTTATATGCACTAGGGCCAGGAGCAGAATTATCCTTTTTAAGGAATAAAGTAGGAAGCCAGAGGAAAGAATAGAAGGAAGGCCTGGCTTGAAATGGGCAGGGGAAGTGGACAAAATAATAAAAGTTTAGAAGAACTATGTGAAATAGTACATTCTGAAATTTACTCATACTCCGTGGCTATCCCTTCAAACTAGGATGGGGAGTTAAAGAGATAACCTTCTACGAAAAACTAAACTTTAAGTCCACTCCCTACAAACATAAAGTTAAAATAATTGAGATAACAATATCAATTAAACTTTATAAAGTTATAAAACACATATTGTACATAGGTCTATTGCTGTACCCATAATTTTCTTTTGATAGCCACAAAGTTCTTTGAAATTAAACTAAATTATTCTGAAGGTCATTTTAAGGGAAAATCTATAGCTGTGAATTATGAAGATTTGAATTGCAACATATAAAGGCTAATTTTCTGGGCCTAATTTTTAAAGAACACAATCAACTGAATCTAATTGGCACAATTATCCTTTCACAGATAGCTTTAAATTGTTTATTTGCATCATGGCTAAATGAGCAAGGGAAGGAGAAAGGAGCAATTTATTTCACGAGTCCAGATTTTAGGCTTTACGGAGCTGCACTGAGAGTACTTAAGGGTTGCACTTCTATGTTTAGTTGCAAACTAGGATTTAAATCAGAGAATAAAACTAACAGTCCAACATTTTTAAAATATTTTTTTAGTTGTAGAAGGACACCATATCTTTATTTATTTATACGTAGTGCTGAGGATTGAATCTTGTGCCTCACACATGTGAGGAAAAGCACTCTACCACTGAGCTACAGCCTCAGCCCATAGTTCAACATTTTTATCTGACATTATTCTATATTGTTCTACATGATAAAATATCAATATTTTATTTGGCTTTAAATTTATTCACATACAGAGGTTTCAAGAGCAATATTTTGATTAAGAACAAATAAACTAGAGACAAAGCAGATGATTGTTAGATTTTCACCTTTTCTACAAAAGAAAATTTGATTACATTCACTAGAAAATTGAAGGCCTTAATGAATAAAAGTAATTTCTACTTTACTGCCAGTCTTATATTGAACCTTTCTGACCTCAGTGGTGAATAAAAACACAAGATCACATCAGATCTCTGTGCTGAATGACTAAATGTATTTCTGAGAAGCTTCACTCTGACACATGATTCAATGGTAATACTTGCTTTTTCTTATTTTTCTTGTCATTGTTCCTTTGAAAGGAATGACTTAAAAGTGATCCTCCAGACAATTGTAATCCAACATACCCTGTAAAAGAAGATGATTATAATATCCCATTGGGCTGGATTGCTGGATATTTTCTCCTTATTTCTTCGATTTACACTACTTTGTTCTGCACACTGGTAGACTGATTAGAATGAAGTGTGCTGACATGCTTCCAGCCTTCTGGCTTGCAGTGGGATGGAGAACAACTGGCCCAACTGAAGAAACTTGAGAGGAGGAGAATGAAGCTGAATTACTGTTCTCTAGTATTCTTGTCTTGCTCAGTCACTTTTGGTTGTCCGTATCTCTCTACAATAGAGCAGAAATTTTTTTTAATATCTTTATTTTATTTATTTTTATGTGGTGCTGAGGATCGAACCTAGCACCACATGTGCGAGGCAAAGGCTCTACCACTGAGCCACAACCCCAACCCCTACAGCAGACATCTTGTTAGTGGATGCTCTCCAAATAGATTTCTCTCCAGTTGTTCATAAGTTGCCTACTTTTACACCTTCTGGCTCAGGTGTACTAGTGAATTCTAGCTGTTGTTTCTCCAAGGAATTGCAACAGTCCATATTGTTTTCCCAAAACTCTCTAAGTAGTATTTTTCCAATATCTCATAAGTCAAAATTTTAATGTTGCACTTGTTTTGATGGACTGCTTAAATATCAGTTAAAGATAAAATTAGTGAAATGGAATATAAATCTGGAGCAATTAGAGGACTGCATGTTCTGCAAAAACAAAAAAGAGACACTACAAGAAATAGTAGTTAAATACCATGGTATATCTTGAAAGAACATTTGCATATATTTAGTTTAATTCCAGAAGAATAAAATAGGATGCTGAGAGACTGTAAGTAAATATATCTTAGCTGAGGACTTCACATAATTGATAACACAAAAATATCAATTAAAATAAGTAGAACAAAATAAGTGAAACAAATTTCACACAGATGTGTTGTTATGAAATGGAACAATATAATTAACTCTAGAGAAAGATCTTTTAATCATTGCAAATGCACATTTCTAAAACACCTACCTTATACTTGAATGTAAATGCAAAATAAAAAAATCTTAGAGGAAAAATAAAAAGAAAATACAAAAAAAAAGAAAAGAAAAGAAAATACAGATAACTTTTAGACTGACAGTCGTAAGGAGCATATGCCATGGGCATGCCTGGACATACAGGGGACTCATTGGGTTGCTGGCCATAAGGAACAGCAGCCACTGACTTGCTTAGTCATGCCTGCTTGCAATGATGGGGGCTGAAAAGGAGTCCAGCCCATGCAATTGAGGGCTGCAAAGGGGCCCAGCCCACATAATCGACAAAGGAGCAACGAGAGGCACCTAACAGCAGGCCTACTGGTTACGATTGATAGGGGGACTCAACCCATGCACATGCACACAAGGAGGGTCCAGTGGCAATTATACTATCTCACTGGACATAACCAATGGACATTGACTTTTTTTTTTTTTTGGTACTGGAGATTGAACTCAGGGGCACTCGACCACTGAGCCACCTCTCCAGCCCTATTTTGTGTTTTTTTTAATGTAGAGACAGGGTCTCACTGAGTTGCTTAGTGCCTCGTCATTGCTGAGGCTGGCTTTGAACTTGCGATTCTCCTGTTTCAGCCTCCCTAGGTGCTAGGATTACAGGCGTGAGCCATGGCGCCCGGCTCTGGACATTGACTTTTACTGGGTGTAACTAATCACCAGCCCACACGACCAACTTGGTCCACACCACCAACTTGGAACTGCTTTTAAACTCCTGGCCCTGCTACAGTTTGGGGTCTTGCTCCAAGGACATCAGTGAGACCGGCCACTTTGCTGTTTGTCCCTGGGTCGGCTCCACCATTCCCTGACATCCAGCCATCGGCTGAAGAGAACCACCAGACAAGGACAACATCTGCTCTTTGGCTAAGAGAAGTCACCTGGCATTGGAGGTACTTTGGGGCTCGTGGTTGCCCTAAGATTGTGTGAATTAATTGTAATGTTTAGTTGCCCTAGGACTGTGTAAATTGTAATTTTTAGTTTCCCTAGGATTGTATGAATTGCAAGCAGGACTTAACTGCCCTAGAATAGTGTAACTTACCTATAGTGCTAAATTAGTGTGCATCAAATGCTATTTGGGGTGCTCCAGCACACCCAATACTTTTTGCATTAATTAATTATATTGGATGATTGTTGTGATTGAACATACAATTACATTTAAAGATAATCCACCTCCGAGTAGTTATTAATTATGCATGCCACTAGTGACACAGTAGACTTATGAATAGCAGCAATGGAAGACAAAATAAAATGAGATAATAATTTCAAAGGGCAATTATTAAATATTCCCCAACCAATATATGCCCAAATAAATTCTCTCTCAAAACTAAGGGATAAATAAAGAGAATTATACACAAAGTAAGTGTCAAGTTTACTTCCAATAGATTATTATATACAGAATTTATAAAGAATAAAATTTCAAAAGAAAAATTTCTACACAGATTTGAAATGCAAAGGGCAGGGGTGAGTACTTTTATTATGTCAAAAACTTGCTTGGACTATGAAAACTGATAGTAATAATAACATCTAATTTTGAGGATGTTAAATTGAGGATGGGTTAAATTTTATTTAACCCATCTAATAAAGGGTTATAGCTCTCCAATCAGGTTCTTTTCAGGACAAGTTTGTTTTGTTCCCATTTGTTTTATTTTTAGTTTGTCTTATAATTTATTTTCAATGTTATTTTTGGTAATGTATTCATTTTCTTTTTTTTTTATTTTCTGTGTGAGATATTTCGGGCTTGGATCTGAACCAATATGTATTTTGATGACATAAATCTTGAATTTTTATGTTTGGGTGCATTTGAAATTATTTAAAATCATAACTCATTTATGTCTTATGTTAAGCATAAGGCATAAAAATAAATATAAAAATTTAATCATGTATAGGAAGGTGTTATAAACTGCTGATTTGAGGAACAGGTCCAGTAAGAAAATGATAGCTTGTTTTTCTTTTCTTCTAGCTTTGTATTTGAACCCCTTTAAATGGATTGGGCATTCCCTCTTCAGTTAACCATTGTGTTCAGAATCCTCCTTTATTTCACACTTTTATCTTGAATGCCTTTGAGTTCCTGATTAGGAACTTACAAAATGACAACTATCTGAAATATGTTTATTCCAGATTTTAAAGTGCAGGAAATTCTAAAAATATGGTTATACATTTATGGGAAAGTCTAACATTGCCGGAGCACTCTCCATACCTTCCAACCCCTCCCTTCCATCCTTCCCCTTTCTATGCTAATAGACTGTGTTCTTGCCAAAGAGCACCCCTTTGTTTGTGACCTTTGGATCTGATTGGTCCAAGAGTGTATTTAAGCTTCTATAGTTTCTGGAATAAACAGTGTTTTCTGCTCCTCGCCCCGGTGTCCCTGCTTCTTGTCCCGGGTGTCTGCATCTGGCTGGGGCAGAGCAGATTTTTACCTACACCTCAGGGCCTGGGGAGATTGGCTGTGTGAACTGTCACCACCATCCAGAGAGACCCCATATCATCTTCTCCGGGGACCCCTTTTTCCTCGTCTCTCTGGACCGCAACTCGTGGAGAAAGCCATGTGGCCCTTCCCCCCTCCTTTATTAAAGCGATATAATATAATGTTAATTACAAGACTTTTTAAAAAAGCATAGGTTTTCTGATTGCTGATGTAATCATGGAATAATTATTAAATCCCTCTGAATCTGGTTTCTGTATGAAAATAGTTATAATAGTAATTATTCTGTCCATGTTAATGAGCTTGCCGTGTAGATCTGTGTTATAAACACCCACTCCAATAAAAAAAAAACTTGGTCCAACTCTCCATAGAGACTCTCTGAGAGAGAATAGTTCATACTTACATTTAGAAAATCTTATTACCCTTTTTCAAAAACTAAGAGTTATATCAGAAAATTCACATACGCACTTCAAAATAGTTCTGCTGCCAGGATATCTTAGTGTAAATATTCTTCAAGTACTTCACTTCCTTTCCTAAGGGCTAGAGTCCAAGTACTTAGTGCCCTTGTAAACCTTAGTTCCTATCTTTTGTTATTATTTTCCATATTCATGGAAGGAAGGGGCTTTGGGCAATACATAGGCCACAGAAATGAATGTAGAAAATATGTAATCTTTCCTCAATGACCTAATTGTCAATAATCTATTTAAAAGATAAAAAATCTAAAATTTTCAACATGGGTTTATGTACAAAGTACAAAGTAGTTATTTATTCAAAAGATCAAATATTTTCATTAATAGTTATATAAAGCTTTATGCCTTAGATAAGGGTAATCTATTTGTGTTGCTCTTCCTTCATTTCAGGAAATTAAATAAATATTTCTCACTGTATGATTGACATCTCTATGTTAATGTCTTGCCATCACCTTACTATCAAATATAATAATGCTGAAACCAAAATTTTATGTCTTTTTTAAAAAAAATATTTATTTATTTGTTCTACTTAGGTACATGTACAATGAATCAAAATTTTTTGTCTTTTTCAGTTTCCTGTACTTTTGTTAAGGCAGTTTATGTCCCATAATGTAGAATTGAACATTCTTCTTTATCTTTAACTTGTTCTGTTCCTGCAATTTTCAGTGTTTCTCAGAATTGCACATTTATTATCATCCTGAATACTGGTAATCCATTAAATTATTACCATATGCAGTTGCCTTGAATGTCTTTAAACATCTTTAGCTTCTAAATATTAGTTTGTTTTGACTCAGCAAAATTTTAGTGCATCCTTAGTTTCCTTGGTATCAATGATCACTAAAAAACAGAGCATCCCAGACTGAGGGATCAGCTTGGCTGGAATGGAGTTTCTATGGGGAGTCAAGCCATGAAGAAGGTGTCTGTGGCACAACTGGACTATCCAGATGAGCTTCAGAGAACTACTGCTCAAATCTAATTCCCAAATGGCTAGTATTACAGTTTTAAATCTTGTGGACAGGGAATAGTGGGAACAAATCCAGGCTCTTAGGAATCAGGCTAGTGGCAAAAATGGTTTCGAAAAATGTTTCCATATAGGGAAGAAAAGCAACTGAGGCATTCACAATGTGGGGAAAAAATCATTCTTGGAGAAAAGAATTGCCTACATTGCTCCTTCATTAAATATATTTTTTGTGAATATACTTTCAAACATTCCTATGCAAAATATGGAACCTGTATGGAAGAACATAGTCAAATCCTGACATCACTAAATAAGGAAAACGAACCTAAGGGAAAAGAGCATGAGAGTACACGGATTTCTAAAAGGAAATTCTGCTTCAGATTCTCATGGGAAGGTTTTGTGGTTAGCTGGAGTTCTTATGGAAATAAATTTAATTATTAGAATGACAGAGAACAAGTCTTTATTTACATAAATGACTGAATTCTATCAGAGACATGAGATTTCTCTGCAATAGAAGTTATAATAACAACTTGACTATACATTATTTCAGTTATTAAATGGAAAATCGAGTAATTAATCATTGATTGACTTTGTGCACTAAAAGGCAGCCAACAATTGATAAATGACACCTAAAATACTTATGTTAAGTGCTCTACTATGCATTATAGGAATATGATTTGGTTTTAAGTATGATTTCTATAATATTTTCAGGTTTATTACATACTATTATATGATGATAAAATATCATCTGGAAAAAATGTTTAGAACAAGAACCATTTCATTTAGAGAAGAGATATCTTAAAACTAAAAGACAGAATGATGTAACACGAAAATTGGGATTACACATTAAATAACTTCCAGCTTTTATTTATTAAGAGTATTTCTCAGGGTTACATACCTAAAATCCACTCTGAGCCTAGCATGTATGCCAACAAAGTTGGGATAATATTTCTAATGCCTATTCACATGGTTTTTAAAATAAACAGAAATATTCTATTAAATATGGTTCCAAAAATTCTAAAATCTAAGATGTCACATCTCAATACTGTTATATTGGCAATGAAATGTCAACCTGATTTCTGGAATGGACAAACTGTTCCAAGCATAGCACCAATTGAGTCATGCACATGCATAGTCTTGTCCTCTTTAGCACTGGCAAGAAAATGACCTGCTTCTAACCAATGGAATATGGCCAAAGTGATGAGTTTTCACCCCTGTAATGCTCACGCAAAATGTTCCATATGCACATAAAGTATGCCATGTATATAAAATACAGTATGTGTGGATATGAAGAGAGAGCCCGCTAATGGGATCAAGTTTTTAAAAATCAACCAAGAGCCGGGCGCGGTGGTGCAAGCCTGTAATCCCAGCACTTAGGGAGGCTGAGACAGAAGAATCGCGAGTTCAAAGCCAGCCTCAGCAACGGCGCTAAGCAATTCAGTGAGACCCTGTCTCTGCATAAAACACAAAATAGGTCTGGGGATGTGGCTCAGTGGTCAAGAGCCCCTGAGTTCAATCTCTAGTACCAAAAAAAAAAAAAAAAAAAAAAAATCAACCAAGAATGTGGGTAAGAAAAAACAAATGTAAATGACACAATGCTAAGAATGTGTTTGAAGCAAAAGTAGGGGTGGTCAGAAGTTTGTGAAAATTACTGAAGAGGGGGAAAATTTTTTTGCATTTAAAAACAATTATCAGAAATTGAGGGAGAGCAGGGATATAGCTCAGCTGGTACAGTGCTTGGCTTGCATGCACAAGGCCCTGGGTTCAGTCCTCAGCACCACCCAGAAAAAAGGAAAGAAAAAAAAGAAAGAAAAAAAGATAACGAGGGATCTGTGCTGGGTGGCAATGTGTTATCACATAAAAATGGTGGCCTTTTGGTCAACCTGATTTCAGTAATTACTCTTTGTTGAGACTTGACAAAGTTGTATTTTGAAATATTTTATCGAGAAAATGAAATTTCTTCTTGGAAATTGTATTTGTAGGGGTTCTCCAGAAAACCCTAGAGATTATGTATGTATGTATGTATGTACATGCATATGTATCTATCAAATCCTAACTACCTTTATGTATACAAGTATATTTAAAGAGATCTATTATAAAGGGAATTGGTTCCAGTATGGAAGCTAAAAATCCTAAAATGTGTGGTTGCAAGCTGAAGCCCAGGAAAGCTGGTTGCTAGGGTTTGGGCAAGTGTCCCCTAAAGGGCAATGTGTTAAATAAAAGCTTGGTCTCCAGACTGTGGCACTATTGGAAAATGTTGGAACCTTTACAACATGGGGCCTAGTAGAAAGAAACTAAGCTATTGGAGGCTTGCCTTTGAAGGAATATTGGACCCCCAGACCCTTTGTTTTTCCGTTTATCTCCTGGCTGCCATGAACTGAGTAGTTTCTTCTTCCACATGCTTCCATCATGATGCGCTGCCTTATCATAGGTCCAAAAGCAATGGAGCCAACTGACCATGGCCTGAAACCTCTGAAAACATGAGCCAAAATAAAAGTTATCCCCTTAGGTGTCTGTTACAGTAACAGAGAGCTAACTGGCATGCCAGTGAAGCAGGTCCAGTTCAAGTCCAAAGGCATGGAAACCAGGAAAAATGATGATATAAGTTCCAATATGAAGGTGGGCAGCCTTGCAAACCAAGAAGTGTGAATGCTTTAGTTCATATCTAAAGGCGTGGAAGACTGGTGTCCCTGCTCAATGTAGTCAGGCAGGAGGAAAGTCCCTTTTTTTATTTGATACAGAGGATTGAACTCAGGTGTACTCGACCACTGAGCCACACTCCCAGCCCTATTTTGTGTTTTATGCAGAGACAGGGTCTCACTGAGTTGCTTAGCGCCATTGCTGAGGCTGGCTTTGAACTCGCGATTCTCCTGTCTCACGCCCAGTGGAAATTCCCTTTTACTTAGAGATAGATCAGTCATTTGATATAGTCATTCCTTCATCTGATTGGGTAAGGTCTGCTCACATGAGGGAAAATAATGTGTTTTACTAGGTCTACTGATAAAAATGTTAATTTTTTTCAAAAACAACTTCACAGAAATATCTAGAATAAAGTTTGACCAAAGCCTCGGTGCCTTGTGGCCCAGTCAGGTTACACATACAATTAACCATCATAGAAATAGATACTTTTTGAGAGAAGCAATCATTGACCTACATGTTCTTTAAAGACTGAGTATTTATTGTTTGTCACAAAGAATGAACGCTACATCTCCACTCAAGCAAGTTGCTCTGCTTCCTGGCAAAAGGCATTGTATGCTTTCATCTTCCCTTAGCATTGACTGTTGCCATGAGATTCTGTCCTAACCCACAAACTGAAGCGAACTGCACACAACACACACACTGATGTGGGCTGTTTTGGCAGCAAAGAAGTTGGAGGAAAGATTTCCACTTCTCAGTGCCTGTCCCTCCCTCCCTCCCTCCCTCCCTCCCTCCCTCCCTCCCTTCCTTCCTTCTTTCCTTCCTTCCTTCCTTCCTTCCTTCCTTCCTTCCTTCCTTCCTTCCTTCCTTCCTTCCTTCCTTCCTTCCTTCCTTCCTTCCTTCCTTCCTTCCTTCCTTCCTTCCTTCCTTCCTTCTTGTCATAAGGATAGAACCCAGGGACTCACACAAAGTGGGCAAATGCTCTACCACTGAGTCACATCCAGATCCCTCAACAACATCTATGTGTAAATTTATATGAACGAGAAATATACTTTTCTTCCCTTTGAACCACTGCACATATTAAGGTCTATTTGTAATAGGCTTCCAAAGGAATCATATGTCCTCGTTAATTCATCCTATATAATTGTAGGGTTATTCTTTAATACTAAAAATTTTTTAAAGAGTGTTTAACAAATCCTGATTACGTTCACTTAGTTCAGTTTTTTTAACCACAGAGCTTTCATTCAGTGATGTCAACCCTCATTAGCAATTCACAATTGCAGTTAGAGAAGCTTCAGTGAAAGAGGCATTTCTTACATCCATATTCACTTGTATATCATAACCCACTACATGTGTTTAAGAAAAACCTGACTAAAATTTTAGCTTACTTTAGAGAAAAACTAAACTATCTTCAAAAAAAAAATCACTAAGCGTCTACAGAAAGTTTGACATAAATTTTTTGAAAAAGGAAAAGTGGGTAATTACCACTCAGCTATTATAAAGGGAGTGCAAAACCAAGACCTTATGAAACAATAAACACCTCAAAAATAATTCAAAAGAGTAAAATAAATACAGGATCATTACCTTGAACAGATAATTGCAATTATAAGAATGCATGCTGAGAAAAATTAGCAAAACCATTCAATTATTTAGTCTTACACATGCCTTGAGAACCTTCAAAAATTGGTAAGGTGTTCATCATTTTTTCTTTGCAAAAAGAAAAAAATAGGCCCGTATAATTTAGTTAATTACTAACATTACATATTGAATAAAACATTTCTTAAAATGTGATACCCAAAGGAAAGATTATTTTTCAAAGTATGTTCTAAAATTATTTAGGATAATGAAGCCATAACTTTCATAGGTCAATTTTATTAGTGATGTTAACTGAGAGTTTAAATTACTTGAGGATGATATAAGTATCTCTATCTTGTTCAATTGTACTTTATACACATAGATATATATCATATAGTAATATACAATATGGTATATTGTAACAGAACAGTACTGGTTTGTAAAAGTGAAGTTAGTTATGAAGATTATGTTCAGTTGCAAATTCTACTGCAGAAGGTGTTACAATTTCTTTTTTCTACTCCAATGTTAATGTATATAATAGTTTAATGTAAGAGCAGCAAATACATATCATAAAGTTAAGTATATTATGTGAATATGTATATAAATTTTATATGTATACCTCACTCATAAAGATGAACAGAAAGATACGGAGGAGGTTGATAAAAAAACAACAAAAATTTATTGGGCATCAATCTTGGAGGTTCAAATCTAACTTATGGGAGTTTCAGACAGCTGGAATACAAAGAGAACAGATTGGATTGAAATTTGACAGGGTGATATAATAAAATTTCCTATCACTAAAAAAATAAGAATCTCCAGATTTAGGAAAGTGAGTGAGCACCAGCATAAGGAATGAAAAACAATGATGTGTATCAGAGAGTAACACTGGAAATTTTAAAATACCAATGATAAAAGGGAAAGGAAGGAAAGAAGGAAAGAAGTAAGTAAGTGAGTAAGTAAATGAGCAAGCTAAGGGAATAAATGGGTAGAGGAAAGGTAAAGGGAAAGGAATAGAAAAGAAAGAAAAATTCAGATCAGTTGCAGTTTGAAGAGTAGGTTGTTTTTCAGTATTCATAAATGATTGGTTTAATTTTAAGCAAAGATTTTCCTTTTTTCATTGTTTTCTTATTAAGGCATTGTAGTTATACATATTGGTTGAGTTCATTTTGACCAAATCATACTTGCATGAACTTTGATTTCAATCCCCACCGCCACCCCACCATATCCCTTTTCTTTTTCCTCCTCTTATTCTCCTTCCTCTACTTTGTTGATCTTCATTTTACTTGTTTATTTATTTATTTTTGACTGGCACTTTCAAAAATTGCCAGTAATTTCATAAAAGTGAAATTCCCTGTATCCATATGTGCATATAACCTGATTTTGTATAATTCATTCTATATTTCCTCTCCTTTTCCCATTCCTCTTTCTCCCTCACTTTGATTTCCTTCTACATCATTGATTTTCCTTTTACCTTTGTGATATTTGATCTCCTCACACCTTAGTTCCTCTATTTTGTTCTAGCTTCCATAAATAGTTCTTTTGGATAAATACCAAGGAGTGGGATAGCTGGGTCAAATGGTGATTCCATTCTACTTGTTTGAGCAATCATCGTACTGTTTTCCAGAATGGTTGTACTAGTTTGCAGTCCCACCAGCAATGTATGAGTGTACATTCATGAGGTGCGGACCCTGTTTTCTTCTAGCAATTGCAAGTCTAATTCTGGTCTAATTTCTAAGTACTTAATCCATTTTTATTGGACTTTTGTGCAGGGTGAGAAATATGGATTTAATTTTATTCATCTACATATGGATATCCAGTTTATTCAGCAGCATTTGTTAAACAGGATATCTTTTCTCCAAAATGTACTTTGGGCACCACTGAGATGGCTGTAAATATGAGGACTCATCTCCGCATCTTCTATTCTGTTCTATTGGTCTTCTTGTCTAGTTTGATGTTAATACCATGCTGTTCTTGCTACTATATCTCTATAGTATAATTTGAGACCAGGTATTGTGATGCCTCCTGCATCTCTTTTCTTGTTCAGAATTGCTTTGGTTATTCTTGGTCTCTTATTCTTCAAAATGAATTTGAGAACTTTTTTTCTAGTTCTGTAGAAATTTTATTTCTATTTTGTTGGGAATTGCATTGAATCTGTGCATTGCTTTTGGTAGTATGGCTATTTTGACAATATTAATTCTGCCTATCCTTTTTGAGGACGTCTTTCCATCTTCTAAGGCCTTCAATGATTTCTTCAGTGTTCTATAATATTCATTGTAGAGATCTTTCATTTGCTTAAAAAATTTCCAAATATTTTATTTATTAAGGTTATTGTGAAATGAATAGTTTTCCTGATTTCTTCTTAGGAGAACAACTGCAGAAATATAGGAAAGCTGTTGACTTATGAGTGTTGATCTTATGTAATTGTACTTTGCTGAATTCATTTATCAGCTCTGTAAGTCTTGCTGGTGGAATTTTTTGAATCTTCTAAATGTTGAATTAGTCATCAGCAAACAGAGTTAGTTTGACTTCTTTTCCAATTTGTATCTCTTTAATTTCCTTCTCTTGCTTGATTGCTCTGGCTATACTATACTTTTAAGGACGATATTGAAAAAAAGTGCTGAGGGAGGATATACTTGACTTGTTCCTGGCATTCAAAGAAATGCTTTTTGTTTTTCTCTATTGAGTTTGAGGTTTGCTATGTCTTTGTTGTATATAGATTTTTTTTTCCAGTACATTCCTTCTGTACTTAATTACTTTAGTAGTTTTTAACATAAATGGGCGTTGGATTTTTGCCAAGTCCTTTTCTGCATTTATTGTGATGATCACATGATTTTTGTTCTTCACTCTCTTTAAGTTGTGAATTACATTTTTTAATTTGTGTATGTTGAACCAAACTTCTTTCCCTGGGAAGAACACTTGATCACAGTGTATTATCTTCTTGATGTGGTTTTGAACGTTTGCTAATATTATTAAGGATTTTTGCATCTGTGTTAATCAGACATATTGGTCTGTAGTTTTCTTTCCTTGATGTGTCTTTGTGTGGTTTTGGTATCAAGGTTATACTGACCTCATAGAATGTATGGGAAACTGTTCCCTCCCTGTCAGTTTCATGGAATAATTTGAGATAGACTAATATGGGTTTCTTTAATGGTCTTGTAAAACTCAGCCAAGAATCCATCTGGTCCTGGGCTTTTCTTTGGTAGGCTGTTGGTTGCTATTTCAATTTCATTAGTTGAGTGTGTTTGATGTATGTTTTCTGTATTTTTCTGGTTCAGTTCGGGCAGGTAAGGTGTGTCTAAAAGTTTGTCAATGTCTTCTATATTTTCCAGTTTATCAAAGAATGAATCACATAATAGTTTCTAATGAGCCTCTTGATTTCAGATATGCCTCTTATGTTATCTCCTGTTTAATATCTAATTTTGTTTATTTGGATCTCTCTTTTTCTTTTGGTTAGTTTGGCTAAAGGTTTATCAATGGTATTTATCTTTTCAAAGAACCAATTCTTCATTGCATTAATCCTGTGTATTATATTTTTTTATTCTGAATTTCAAGTTTTACTTCTGATCTTTATTATTTCCTGTCTTTTCACTGGTTTTGGAATTAGTTTGTTCCTCCTTTTCTAAGGTCTTGATGTGGAACACAAGCTTACATATTTGGGATCTCTCTCTATTTTTTTTAATGCAGACACTCAATGCTATAAATTTTCCTTTTATAATTGCTTTCACACTGTCCCAGAGATTTTGATATGTTGTATTTCTGTTTTCATTTGTTTTGGAGAATTTGTTGATTTCTTCTCTCATTTCTTCCATGATCCATTCTTCATTCAAAAAATTATTGCTCATTTTTCCATGTGGTTATGAGGTTTTCATTATCTTTCTTGCTATTGATTGCTAGTTTTCTTCCATTATGATCTGATAGGATGCATAGGATTGTATCTATATCTATCTATCTGTATACCTACATAATATACCAATATATACATATATAAGTATAATTTTGCATTTGCTAAAACTTACATCATGAGCTAGAATATGGTCAGTTTTGTAAGTTTCCATGAGCTGCAGGAACAAGTTAAATTCAGCTGGTTGAAGGTGAAATATTCTGTAGATGTCTATGAAGTCCATTTTATGTATAGTATTATTTAAGTTAGTAATATCTTTACTGATTTTTTGTTCGGATGTCCTGTTTATTGGTGATAAGATTATGTGGAAATCATCCAGTAATACTGTACTGGGGTCTATTTGGTATTTCATGTTGTTGGGTTTTTTTTTTTTAAATGTAATTAGGTACACTGACATTTGTGTCATATATATTTATTATCATTATATCTTCTTGTTGGATTGTTTCTTTTTCCAGTGTGTAGTCACTTTCTCTCTCTCTTCTGATTACTTTTTACTTGAAATCTTTTTTTTCAGATATAAGAATAGCACTCCTGATTGGTTTTGGACTCCATTTGCATGGGATATTTTTTCCATCCATTTATCTTCAGCCTGGGGGTGTCTTTGTGCATGAGATGAGTTTCTTGCAATCAGTTCATAGTTAATTCTTGTTTGTGGATCAATTCTGCTAATCTATGTCTTTTAAATGGGGAGTTGAGACCATTTACACTGTGTTATTATGGAGATGTGTTTGTGAATTCCCGACTTTTTGATTTGCTTACTCTATTTAATTCTGTCTTGATTTTCATTTAGTTTATCACTCTTATAATCTGCACCTATTTGGGGACTTAGAGGGTTGCTTTTAAGTTAATCTGTATGCAGTGTATCTTTGAGTATTCTTTGTAGTGTTGGCTTTGTGGTCATGAGTTCTTTTTGATTATCCTTGTCATGGAAAATCTTTATTTCCTCATTTACTGGCAGAGAGCTTTGCTGGATGTGACAATCTTCATTGATGATTGTTTTCTTTTAAAACTTGGAATATGTCATTCCAGCCCTTTATTATTTGGAGTCTGAGTTAGGAAATCAGAGGTGAGCCTTATTGGTTTGCCTCTGCATGTGACCTGGTATTTTTCTCTCACAACTTTTAATATTCTTTCCTTATTTTATGTTAGTCATTTTGATTATGTAGTGTCTTACAGAGGTTCTGTTCTGTTCTGATCTTTTCTATGTGGGGTCCTATATGCCCCCGTGTTTTTTGATACCTCATTTCCTGATATGGGGAAAGTTTTCTGATACTATCTCATTGAAATATCCTTAATTAGCATTAAGCCTATATCTCCATGTTTTCATGACTTCCAGGTTTGTACTCTTGATGCTATTCCAGAATTTTTGTATGTGCTCAACATGGTCTTTTCTTTTATTCCTTTATTGCATATAAGTATTCAAATTCATATACCCTGTCCTGAAGTTCTATTTTCTGTGCAATCCAATATGTTGGTGATACTTTCAAGTAAATTTTTAATTTTGATTCATTGTATCTTTCATTTCCAGTAGTTCTAATTGATTTCTTCTCAATGTCTCTATTTCTTTATTAAAATGGTCTTTCATCTCCTATATTTGCTCTTATTTCATTCCTTCAATCTTCTTTCAGTTTATTTAACATTTTAATAATCAGGTTATAATAATTTTCTCTAGAATTTCATTTACTTCCATGTCTGTGGGATCCTTTGTTAGATGACTGCAAATTTTGGATGGAGATTTGTTGTTTCCTCTTGTTTTCATAGATTTTGAAGTTGTGAATCATTTGATATAGATTCCCTTTCCTCTTTTATGCATGTTTTTTTGTGTGTAGTATCTTTATTTTCTGGGTCTTCCTCTCATTTTGCTGTATGAGTAGATGTTCAGGAGTGGGACCTGAGGTCTTCTCTGGTTTTCTTCCTTGAGGCCTTGTTAATTTGAGGGTTTTCTCTCCCCTATTCTATATATTGAAGTATTGTTGAGGCTCAGGTGGGGTTAGATTATTTGTAGGGTGAGATTCACTGTCACGTGTCTTTGTTGTGAGTGTTGCCCAGTAGCAAGATCCTACTCTGAACTTGAAATGTCCCAATGTTTCCAGCCCATTAGAGGAAAGGGGAGCCAGTAATAGCACTAATGTTTTCAACAGATACACCCTTAAGATAAATGTCTGAAGTCTACTTTGACATCTATAACTCCAAATGCCACGTACATAGAATTACTAGAGTCAGCGTTTAACAACAGTATCAGTAATAAAAACTGAATCAAATCAGGCATTAGATAACAGGCATCTACTATGTTATCCAGTGTATTAATAATCACAACATGAATAGGGTAAAATTTATATAAACTATACAATTGTGCTATTTGATGTGATTATAGTTTCTTATGTGAAGAAAAAAATAAGAAGGCAAGAGAATGTTTGAATTAGCTTTAAAAGTGAACATAGTAGAGGCATAAGATAAAGTAGCAGGTTTGATTGTACAGAAAAAAGGAAAAAAACTAAAAATTAAAAACAGGAAGTACTTTTAAAACTAAAAGTATATTTAAAAATTAAAGATAGCTGGGCTGGGGTTATGGCGCAGTGGTGGCGTGCTCACCTAGCATGCGTGAGGCACTGGGTTCGATCCTCAGCACCACATAAAAAATAAAATAAAGATATTCTGTCCACCTACAACTAAAAAATAAATATTAAAAAATAAAAATAAAAAAATTAAAGATAGCAAGAGGGAATAGGAAAATTGGGTTATTAATGCAAGAAGAGATTGAAGAAGGAGCGATAAGAGCAACAACAACCAAGGTGCTAATTCACAAGCAGATGTAAAATTAAAACAACTCAAATCCACATATAATTATAACCCCACACAAGTTAAACCAAGATTAAATGTTAAATATGTGCAGAGGAAAGCAGCTAAATTATATATACATACACACACATACACACATACATACACATACACACATATATATGCACATAAATAAAACCTATCTATGCAGTGAGAACATATTCCCACATATGTACACATAAAATCTTGTATAATGAGAAAAAGAAAAAACTAATAAAATACAATGTAATATTTGAAAAACATTTTAAAAAATATAAAAAAGTAAAGACCAAAAATTAAAAAGTGGGGGAATATGGAGAGAAAAAGGAAATAAGAAAAATGAACAAAGAAAGAAAAATCTTGATGAGAAATAAAGGGCTTGTTCCTGCTGAGGTTATCAAAACTAAGGGATGGATTGTCACTATATTTATTTTTGGCTTTATAACCCTGGGTCAAGGGGTGGGGGATTATTAAGTCCAACATCTTTGTGTTCCTCAATTAGCTGTCAGTCGTTTCAGCTACTAGGAAAGATGGATATAAATAGATCTCATCTTCCAGTCTCCTAGTATAGGGTGAAATAGACTGGGGAGTGGGGTGCTGACACAGTGTATATTTCTGTGTTGAGGGTGGCATAGACTTCTAGATTGGAAGTTCTGGTAGTTGGGCTTTGGTCTTGGCTGAACTTTGGAACTCTATCAGCAGGATATTATCCACAACCCCTATTGCTAGGGATATGCCAGACTTTTTAGGACGTCTGGATCTCTAGGACCTCAGATAAAATCCACTTTTAGGGTATAGATAAAACCTCTACAGGTTTTACCCTCACTTTTATGCGTATGAATTACCAGATATCCACCCTGGAGTTCAGAGAATCCTGGATGGCCACTAAATGTATCATCCTAGTAGCCTTTATGGGGTATTTGTGACAAAGGGTAATCTTCTGGTATCTAGGCTCTGTATGGTCTAGGTATGATTTTCTTTGTGCCTATTTCAGTTACTCTGGTTCAGGTACCTTCTGGGAATTATAAGTAACTGATAGTGACTTCCTTTAAGTGTCTCTGCTTGCTTCTGTGCAGGGCTTATAGATGCTTGCTGCATGGCACTGCAACCAGTTTTCATGCCTGGGAGTGTTTCCTGCACCCACAGATAGCTTTCTGAGCCAGCAGTTCCAGATCCTACCAAACTATCCACTGCTGGGGTGGGCTGTTTTGGGTTGATTTTCACTGAACCACCTTGCGCATTAACTCTGTCCATTAAAATCAATCTTCCTGTCCAATCCACAGGTTAACTCGAGCTCCATTTTCTTTATTTTTAAATTTATTTATCCACCTACCACACAGTCTTCTATTGCTTCACCATCTCCTTCCCTCAACAACCATGTTATTGCCAAGCTGGTGGCCAAGCTGAAGCATCTCAAGCACACTATTTATTATAAAGTTTCTGACTTTCTGTGTCTCAATGGTTTCTTTTACATTCCAGTATTAAGTTTCAATGAGTTTTTTAAATTTGTTCTAATTGTGGGGGCATGCCACAAGATGACGCTGAGCAGTCAGCTCAGTGCTGACCATGCTGCCCTGAGAAAGCCAAGTCCCCTCACTCTTATTGGCTGACCTCTACTCCCGGGCCACCCTTTGCTGAGTAACCCTATACTGTTTCAGGTGGACAGCCCCCTTTCGCATTCTTAGCTTAGAAATAGGACACCCATGGACCCTCTTCCCTATATAAACCTGTAAACCCCCTCAATAAATTGGTTTTTCTTGCTTAGACGAGACACCCCCCCCCTTTGCCTTTCTTAGTCCGGCCTTATGGGGGCTCCTGGGGAGCTCCTCCCACCCGCTGGTCTAGGGGGAGATTGCTACCTGGCTGGGGGAACCCGGATACTAATCATTTATGAACAAATAAAAAATATGACAGCAGAATGCTCTTCAATTCATTGTACACGAATGGAGCACAATTTTTCACATCTCTGATTGTACACAAAGTACCATTCATGCAATCATACATGTACCTAGGGTAAGTTTCAGTGAGTTTTCTTAGTCTTATATTATAATATTTTCATCATATGGAGAGCTACCTTTTTAGGTTTGAATAATTTCTTTGGAAAAGATTCTGGAGGATTTGTGATTGTGGAGAAATTGCTTCTTATCTCTAGCTGAGAATGTTTTCTATGCTATTTATGCTATGAAACATTGCATAAAGGACCTTGAGATCAGAAGAAACAGTTTAGCAATCAAATTTTCTTTACTCCTTTAAAAATTTCCCCCTAGATTTCTTACATAACTCCAACATAACATGCAAATGCCTGAATGCTCACAATGTAGTTTAAAATGTTAGTGCCTTAAAAACTTGTTTTATTAAATTAGAACACCATTTTTTTTCTCTAAAAGTGTTATTACTATTCACTATAAATTTTTATATTTCACATGAAATTTCTAGAAGTAATTCTATCTCAAAAATATTTTTCTATTAGTTCTTTATTTCCTTTAATAACAGATTAGGGGTAAAACGAATACTTTAATTCAGATAAAAATGATCCATTTGTGTATAGATTTTTGTTTTGTTGAGAATAAACAGAAACACACACTCCTTGACAAATATTCCCATGGGACTAACATACCCACACTTAAAAGTTCAATCATGGAATGTTCTTGAATTATTCTTTTTTGTCAGTATCTTTCTTTATGCTCTGGATTTGTTTCTTGCTTAGAAAGACTTTCCCCTCCTCATGTTTAATTGAAAGATGCTCATATGTGTAATTTGAACTTTTTAAATTTAACTTTCATGTTAAGACTTTTACCATTTCTAATTTATTTTTCTGTATGGTAGAATATATAGATATAGCATACTTTTCTAATTACTTCTAATGGTATCAATACAATCTTAAAATAACACATATTTAAATCTTGATATTCATACTAAAATAAGTTTCCTACACACATTTTTCTTATACTAAAAAAATTATTCTTTTAATGAACATATTAATTATTGGATATTTAAGGTATAATTTCATTCAAAAGTATTTTATTTACTTGCTACTATACCCTGTCACTTTTTTCTATAAATTTCTCAGTTATTTTTGCATATTTGACAGTCCACAGTCAATTGAATTATCTTTGTTGGGATTTAAATTGGCATTACATTTGACTTTTAGATTAATTTGATACTAACTACAACATAAATATTTATAGTCATATTTCTCTATTGTGACCATTAGTAAGTACTACACAATTCTTCCTATAAATGTACTTTTCTTATTAGTTTTATTCTTTGCTGTATTCCCTTTCTTTTCTTCTCTCTTCCATTATTACATTTTCTTCTTTAATTTCATTGTCTTCCTTACTTCCAAGTGTTAAAACTTGTTAGTGTTGCTATTTTGAACTATTGCTTTTATGTTTATCTTTTATCTGGCTGCTTTAATGAATGTTCTTCTCTATGCTAATAATGAAAATAATATAATTAAAGAAAAAAATTCCCTCCATAGACAGTGAACACATTTTCTCCTTTACTTCTCACCTTCTTTGTGTTGAAAAGGACTGATGATTTTATGCTGTAAAGTCATAGTGAGCATTCTCTCATTCTTTCTATAGAATCATCACTATTATCTCTCATCACTATAATGATTCTATAGAGATTTGCTGTGAATTTTGAAAACTATGCCTCAATCCAGTTAAGAAATCTGTTCTTAGATTACAGAGAATATTTTGCTTTTTTTTTTTTTGGTACTGGGGATTGAACTTCAGGGGTACTCGACCTCTGAGCCACATCCGCAGCCCCATTTTGAGTTTTATGTAGAGACAGGATCTCACTGAGTTGCTTAGCACCTTGCCGTTGCTGAGGCTGGCTTTGAACTCGCAATTCTCCTATCTCAGCCTCCCAAAGTGAGTATTTTGCTTTTTAAAATTAGTTGTTGTATTTCATGAAATGCTTTCGTGAACATGTTATGTATATGGATTTTCTTCTTGATGTTGTCAATGGAATTGAAATATCTTACTAATTTGCTTTGAAACCAACTTGAAATTCTTGGAACATGTCCTATTAACTCATGATGCTTGGTTCTTTTTAATACATCTCTGGTTTTGATTTGCTAATATATTAGGATCTGGGGATCCATATTCATAAGTGACATCGTCCCATGTATTTCATTCTTCTATGTGGGAACTTGAACTTTTTAAATTTAATTTTTATGATAAGAGTTTTATTATTTCTAATTTACTTTTCTGTATGGTAGAGTATATAGCTACAACATACTAATTACTTCCAATGGAGTCACACACCATTCTTCTGAATCTTAAGCTTTGATGGAGAATAATAGAAAATACAGAGAAATGAGATTAACAGAAAAGAAGAATTGACTAAATTGGTCTCAGAGAAATAAAACCAAACAGATAAGATTATGGCATTTGTGAACCACTAGGGGCTCATGTTTTAATGGTTACTGCCTGTAACCCCATGCCTACAAAGTAAACTCTGTGAATACTTTTATTATCTATTGACTGATGTGTTTCTGGGACCTAAAACAGTTCCAGAACCATAGTAGAACACTCAATAAGTTTGGGTCATTCAACAAATTAAATAAAAGGGAAAAATGACTTTAGTTTGATTGTGAATGGATATGTCTTTAGCATAATGTGAAAACATATTAAGTTGTATAATGTGGCTATCAGAATAGTGATTAATTTGTTAGCATTCTTTATCTGAGTCTTCATATCACCCCCACCAGTTTGTTTTTTTCTTTCTTACTTTTCATTTTTCTTTTCCTTTTTTCATTTTTTGGCACTTTTGGTTCTTTAAAATATGTCTACATTATATTTTTCTTCCTATTCAGATTTATAACTTCACTCCATGCCAACACTATGTTCTTTCTTATTAGGGATATTTTTTCAGTCTGAATGGAGGTACAGAGGAAGATTGAATGAACAAATGACTGTCTCTTGATGGCAAATCACATATTGCTTTTAATATCAGGTATGCAATGAAGCTAAGTCATTTTTTTCTCTCAGTGGATGCACACAACTTCCTAAAAAGATTGGCCAGAAGTTCTTAAGAATAATATTTCTCCAAATAGATGGAAAAAAGTTCAATTCCATAGTATAATAAATCACCTAGTAGATTTTCTTACTAATAAAAATTCATATTATTTCAAATACAGATTTGCAAGTTGAAGAGAGGCCATAGTTTATTTTTAATTTTTTAAAATTCATAAGAAGAGGAAAAATCAAAGTATCTTCAACTATTACTCTGTTGAGTTCACAAATTGTCATATCTTCTTTTGCTGTTCTTTTACAGGGTTTGTTTCTTCTTTTGGAATAAACACATTTCTCCAATTCCTGATTACTTTTTCTTGTCTCTCTGTGGGTTCTGATAATGTTTCAAGTTTTACATAATTTTTGAAGACTCTTCTATTTGCTGCACTGCTCTCCCCAGTCCTTAAAGTCCTATTTTATTTAGAAACATTATTGATTTTAATTCTAACTCATTTCATATTCCCGTTAGTAGACTATAAACGGCATTATGGTAGAAACTTCACTACTTAAGCAATAATTCTTAAATCATGCTTTTAACATGTAGTGGCAATTGAGAAATGTTACATATATTCATTTTAGATACTATATTAATATTTCTGCAATCAACCTGGCCTGTAAGTAACATTCCTTGGTCTGGCCCTTACAGAGGCTAAATTCTATTTTTTGTAGCACTTCTAAATATATAATGGGGAAAGACAACAGGAAGAAAGCAATGGACACTGAATAGTATAGAATATTAACAAAAATAGGTATGAAAGGGTCATTGTTTTGCATATTAAATTTACCTCTTTACTGCATAGCAGGACTCAATTATGTCAGAATTCCCCCTCCCACTTTTCTTTCCCTTTTTCCTTTCTCTTTCCTAATTCCAAAGTAGTCCAGAAGGAAATATGACAGTTTCTGTTATTGCTTTTCAAACAACATGAAACTGATTGTTTTATTCTTTGCTTGAAATCTTACTGTTATCTATTGTCATAACATCTTTTAAAAAGAGAAATTACTTATTAAAGAAGACATTGGAAAGCCAAAACATTGTGGCATCCATTCTCTCCTAGAGCACATCATATGAATAAAAAATATGGCCTGAGTATTTATTCACATTGCTATCAAAACTAGACTCAGGAATCCTGGAGTTATCCTTTTCCTACTCTTATTTCTTTTAGTGACTGAGTTAACTCATTTCCCCTTGTCTATCATGAGAGAAAGGCTAGAAGAGTTAAGCTCAGGTAATAATGAAACAAGCAAAATGGATCCAATCAAAGAAAGTTTACAGGGATGTTTATGCATCTTTAAAAACTTTCCAAATGAAAGATAATTTTTCTGGGTCCTAAGAGAAGGTAGATTCTAGGTTCACAAAATGGATGGTTGGGAGCCAAGCTTCTGTTAAAACTACATAACTATTGCTTTAATAAAACTTAGTCTCGGGGCTGGGGTTGTGGCGTAGTGGTAGCCTGCTCACCTAGCATGCGTGAGGCACTGGGTTCGATCCTCAGCACCACATAAAAATAAAATAAAGATATTCTGTCCACCTACAACTAAAAAATAAATATTAAAAAAAAACTTAGTCTCTAAATAGTAACTCCAACTTTTAAAAAATGGAATATGTTGAAACTACTGTAGGAAAACATTTTTAAAGTTATTTTTAGATGATAGGAATATGGGGCGGAGTTGTTCTTAGAGAAATGAGAGCAGCAATAAAAAGGACGTATACTTGGCTCAAGTCAGCATAGTTCCAGAAGACCAGACTGATCAAAAAGAGCAGAAAGGCAAGATGAATGAAGTAAAGCTTTCTGTCTTGGGCGGTGAAGGCACAGGCAAGTCTGGTGAGTGGGGATGCCTTCTGCGCTATGAGGTCAAGTGCAAAACGAGAAGCATTGACATGTTCAATAATGACCTTATATATAATAACTTTAGAAAAATAATGACATTTAGTTTGTGAGATGATATGCACATTATTATCTACAGAAGTTTTTAATGTTATAGACAAGTAATTTTATAATTATAAAATATGTAGTCAGATGTAGCAAGATAAATGTTTGAAATATTAATTAGTGTCTCCTCCTGATGTATAAAATTCATAGGGGTAACAGGAAGTCTCTACATTATCATCCCACTTACTTCTAACTCCAGTATACCTTCCCTACACCCACTCGGGGCTAAGCAATGGCTTTGAAAGAACCCTTCTTCTCTGAAACTAAGGGTGGACAGAGATGCATAGAGACACATTGGATGTGTTTAAAATGCAGCCTTGTTTATGTGAAAGAACTTGGGAGGGACATGGCTTTGTGAAGAACCTAGAACTAAGCTACACGTGCCTTATTTTTGGAGGTGCAGGTTTGATTTTATTTTGCTTTGCTTTGTTTTTTTCTGTATTTGAATGGCAATAGGATGTCATCCACAGATCCACATAAGCCTAATAAAGTGGCCAGACTCAGAAGATGAGATGTGATAAACAGACACCAGAGATCCTTTTGCTATTTCCAGGATTTAAAAATCCTTATATCCTTAAACAACTGCAAATGCTTGATAATGTCCTATCACTATTTTTAAAGGTCTTTTATTATGTTTTTCTATTTATAATTATACCTAAAAGTAGAGTCATTGTGATTTGTTTACACCTACATATAGTACCTTGGAGCTGGATTTAATTTGATAGAGAAAATAAAGAATGCAATAGTCTAATATTTCAAATATAATGAGAAATCTGTTTGTATTATTAAACATAGGTTGCCTTATGTGTTTTATTCATGAATTAACTACAGTGTTTTAAATATATAGTGCTCTAAGATATTATTTTTCTATTTTCATAATGTTATGTTTGTACCATGTAAACATTGTTGACTCATTTATATTAGAATTTAGTAAAATTTTCAGTTCTTCATAAATGCATGTCAATTCTAGAGGTCAAAGATAAAACTTTAGTACATATTTAAATTATCTGTATCCTAAAATGTAACAATCCTTAAACCTAGCTTTTTTTTTTTTTCTAGCCCTTACAGTAAGGTTTCTTACTAAGCGATTCATTGGAGAATATGCTTCTAATTTTGGTAAGTCACTACTGAAGACTTTTCTTATCTTAAAATGTCAACATCATTGGGCTGGGGTTGTAGCTCATTGGTAGAGCACATGCCTAGCATGTGTGAGGCACTGGGCTCGATCCTCAGCACCACGTATGAATAATAAATGAATAAAATAAAGATCCGTCAACAACAAAAAAATATTTAAAAAAAAGTCAACATCATAAATAACCCCAATTAGAGAAGCATTTTGATAAAATCTGCCACTTTTACTTTTATTAATCAACTCATTAATTAACAGATTTTTATTAGAAATGCCAAAATAGGTACTTGAATTGAATATTCTTTAATAATAAAATTCACCCAATTTGAAAATGAATTAGGAAGTCAGTTCATTTCAAAGTCTAGAACTAGACAAAACATTAAATTTGGGATCTTTTTCCCAAATACTGTATGAATATTTGTTACAAATTATATAATGCTTAAATAAAACAACATCTGTTATAAGAGAAGAGCAAATTGAGGCTATAAACACAAGCAACTACAAAATAAAGTTTATTGTTATTTAAAAGTGATATATAAATAATAGGATAATTATGCCTTGATTAAAGATCATATTATTCTCTACATTATTTACAAATTTCAGAAAAATTCTAAAACAGGTAGCAGGACATCTTAGGATCCTTGCACTAACTCTAATTTTGTGTCATTTTGATTAGAATTATCATGACACATGGATTTATCATAGCACAAAAAGTGAAGAATTTTATCCCAATCGGTTAATTCTTGTCCAGCAATACATCAATATAATGGTATTAATGTCTTATTTGATCAATGATTTGGAGATCAATTTAAAAAAACTTTTAACAACAGTAATTGTAGTATGACATAAAGGAGAAAGGGTAATTTGTTTTTCATTCAATATTGTTTATTTAGAGTAAGAAAAGTTAAAGATTGGAAGTGTGTAATTTTACAAGAAACAGAAATAAATGTTTAGCGTTTATTCCTGAGGTGGCATTGTTAGAGTATTCATAAAATAATTTTGAAGTACTGTGTTGTGCACATGTAACTTATACAGTATTTCAGTCCATATGACATTGTGAACATTTTAGGGCAAGTGCTTGAAAACTTATTATAGAAAGAAGTATACTAAAAGAGAAATCTCCAGTGTTTCATTTCTGGGGCCAACAACCTCAGCCATAAAGGTCAATAGCCCACAAGGTAGGTCTCAGGCATGAGAAAAGGCTCCAGAACTAAAAATGAATCTAAACATAAATAAAATAATACGATATCCAAATAACAATAGCAGTGGTAACAAAAACCTTCACCTTAATGTTTTATACACTCTAGTTACATAAACAAATGAAATGTTTACACATTTCTGACACTTACATCTCAATAAAAAATACAAGACCTGGAGACATTTTGAAAAGATAAGCAAGTGATCCAAAGGTCACCCATTTTATGAGAACAAGCTAGCAAGAACAACTCCATCCTGTAAATGAAGGCCAGCAGGAGAAAAATATATATTTTTTAAACCAAGAGTTGATGACTCTTGTCAGCAGTTTTTGAGATTTGAGATTGGATTTTTAAAACATGTAGAAGGGGATTTTATAGTTTATACTCCATAGTAAATCTATGAAGTTTAGAATAAACTCTGAAAACAATTTAAAATTTCATGAAACTATAATAAATTTTATTTAATTTAACCTGGAAGGATTTAAAAAGTTAGCCTTAACTCTCTGGGGAGACATTAGCTCCCCAGATATCTGCTATAGCTTTCTTGTATGGGTGACAGAACATTTGCCAGCGTAGATCACAATTTTGTGTCAGTATTACATTATTTTGTAGAGAGGTAGGTCTTTTATCAAAATGGTTGTGGAAATGAATTAATTCATTAAATTATTATTTCTTGAGCACCTATCATGTCCCATATACTTTTCCAGGTAGACAGGCTACAGCAGTGAATAAAAATGACAAATAGCTAATCCCTCACGGGTTTGTTAATACTGACAGAAGGGTCTATTACTCCTGGGAAAAGGGAAAAAAAATTAAAAATAAATATGTCATGATAACAAATGCTATGAAGAAAAATAAAAAGGAGAGAGGTACTAATATTGTAGATAGCTATTTAAAATAGGATGGTCAGTGCAGATCTTCCTGGAAAAATGATATTGAAACAGAAACACAGTGAAGATGGAGCCATGCAGATATCTGAGGGATTATATTCCAGTCAGAAGAAAGAATAATTAACAAAGTTGTGAGGAAGGATGGTTCTGAAAAAATCTGAAGAATGGTATGGAATTTAGTGAAGATGGAGTAGAGAGAATGTAAAATAAACAAGAGAGCTTCTAAAGTCATAAAGATAATGGGGGTTTAGATAATGAGGAACATTCTTAGGCATTTTAAAAGTTTTGGTTTAAGCGAAGTGAGATGGGAAATAATCAAAGCAATTTGATTTGCTAAGTCTCTGATCTGACTAGAATGTTCACTTTTGTTTCTGTATTGAGAATCAACTAGGGACAGGAAGGAGTTTGGTGACTGGAAGAAGATAGATAAATTAGGACATTTTGTAATAATCTAGGTAAAGAGGTAATGGTAACTTTGACTAGAGTGTTAGCAGTGGAGGTAGTGAGACGCAGATAAATTAAAAATATATTTTGAAGATAGAATAAAAATTAATTTTTAATAGAATTGATATGGGCACAAGAGAATCATGGAAGGGAAAAAACTTTTTATCTGAAAAGCTGGGTTTATGAATATAGCATTTAACAAAATGGAAATCTGTGGAAGATGCAGTCTTTGCAGAAATATCAGGGGATCAGTTTAAGTGTGTTAAGGTTGAGATGTCTACCAGGCATCTAAATGGATATGTCCAATAGCAAGTAGTTCAGGGATGTTCTAGAGTTCAGAGAAGTCTGGGCTATAGATATAGGCTGAGTTAGTCATAAATAATTGGCATGTACAAGCGTGTAGTTGGACGATATCAGCAAAGCAGGATAGATACAGAAGAGTTCCATGAACTGGAACTAAGTTTGGACTTCGGAGGAAAATCAAAAGTTTAAGATAGAGTAACAGGGAATAAATAAAACAGAAGAGTATGTGTAATTGGAGGCCATGTGGAGAAGATATTTTAAGGAGGTAGGAGTGACCAACCACATTACTGGTATTAGTAAGGCAAATGAGATGAAGACACAGAACTGCCCATTGAGTTTTGAAACATTTAAGTTAGAAAAAATTAAGCATGTTTACAAGATGTTAATAATGAAATACTAGAGAGGAAAAAAGTCATGATACAGGAAGACAGAGTTAAACAGCTGAGAGGAAGTCATGACTATTTGAGAGTAAATGGAGTGTCCATAGTAGGAACACGAATGTTGCATCCACAGTAAGACAAGTAGGTGAACAGAAATGGGGTGAAATTCATGTGTAAGAAATGTACTTGAGTAAATAAATACAGCACATGCATGGTTTTGGGTCACCAGCAATGAAGAAAATCTACTGTACTGTTCCACTAATTTAGTGCTGGTTGAATTTGACTGTGATCAGGTGAGTGGACCTTTTATTCTGGAGTTTTTCCATGCTAACAATGCCTATACATATTTTTGCAGAGTCTATCTATAATAAGCATTTGTGTTTGGAAGGGAAACAACTGAATCTGGAAATATATGACCCTTGTTCTCAAGTAAGTAAAACAATCCCCCTCCCCCTGCTTTTTTCCTTGTTTTAATTATGACTTGAAGTTTCAATAAAGGTGCATGAAATATTGTCAGTGTTAATAATCAAGTTTCTTCTCAGTTTTAATTATTAAAATGTTAAGAGATTACTTTCTGTGTTATAAATTCTGTTTTCTGGCTTCTCTAAAAATTTATGTCAAAATTATCACATTACAGATACCTTTAAAATAGAAGTATGTTTGTTTTTGTAACATATTTCCAATAGGTCATATAGTAACTGTCAGTTTCATGGCTTGTCAATTCAGTTAGTATTTTCACTGAGTTGTATTTGTAAATAAATACAAAAGTAAGACAGATTTTGAGTACAGACCTCTTTGTCCATTCAAAATATTAATAGTTAAAATAGGATTATATAAGTGAGAAAAGGAGCAAATGGAATATTGAGAAAGAAAGAACTGTCAGTTGTCTATGGTTTCAAAACAACTCCATAGGACATATTTTTTTAGGTAAGTAAAAATTGCCTTAAATATATTTAACTAAACTTTGCCAATATTTTTATTTTTACAGATTTAATCTAGTACCCTAAAATCAAGATAATCCATTTATTAATACAAATGAAAATACCACCTTTCAAAAAATGTGTGGATATTAATTTTAAAAGCATATTATAATAGCAATTTTTCTGAAACAGTGAACATGTTCTCATATAATAATTATAACACAAGATAGCTGTATCTTTATTATAAATTCCTATTTATATTGTAAATTTCAATCACTTTTAATCAAAGAAAGAGAGTGATAAGAAAGAAACAAAGAAAATACATATTAGAAAATATCAATTTGGGGCTTTATTGAAGTCTCTTCCAGCTGAAATGGATCTACATTAATTAACTGGAGTATAAAGTACCAGTGTTTGATCCCAATACTTTCAATGCACTTGCTTTACTTTCAGTTGCAGAAAGCAAAATTCTCCCTCACAAGTGAACTTCACTGGGCAGATGGGTTTGTTATTGTGTATGACATCAGTGACAGATCTTCATTTGCTTTTGCAAAAGCACTCATCTACAGAATTCGAGAGCCACAAGCTAGTCATTGTAAAAGGTAAGGTATTTCATTCCCTTCTCCTTTCTTTTGAGTAAATCATCATATGGCTGTAAGCATCATTAGGAAGAATTTAATACAGCCTTCCAATTACAAAATTTAACAACCCTGAACAATTCACCTTCCCATTCCACAGGAGTTACACATGTAGTAAAAGGAATAAGATGAGAATGCTTTATATTCTGGCTGACATAAACAGTTACTTGCCCTGAGTAAATGGCTATTTTACAAGACAGCTTCTATTGTTAACATGACACTCACTTGCAAAATAATGGTCTTCTGTACACAAGAGAGTTTGCTTTTCAACCTTTCGTTTTCATTTTCACAAAAAAAATGTTAAGGATACTAAATAAATCCAGATTTATTACATCTGGCATCCTGTGAAATCCAATTCCTAGTTATTGGGTTGTTCAATCCTTCATAGCAAAATAGACTGAATAATCAAACCATTTGCAAATTCTAAATATGAGAATGCAGTTTTCTTCATTTCACCTTCTAAAATAAAGAGCTGGTCAACAATTCTCCATTGTAATTGTCCTGACACACAGAACTATGAAGGAAGAGATAACTGTTCCTTAAACAATTATTATGTTGGTAGATAAAAGCTTAAGCATCTGAGTATTCCATTGTAGTTATTCCTGGTTATTCTTATTTTTAATTGTAAATTTTAGCCTTTATCATTTGAGGTATTTTTGTTTAACATGTGGATGTAAGTATTCTCTGTGCTCTTAGCTAGTTTTTCCCTTAGAGTCCAAAAATAATGTTCTAATATGGTAAGTATAAAAAGTTACAGTATTATTGCTGAAAATTGGTAAAAGTGTTTTATATATCTATTTTAACTGCCCACTAGCAAGGAAACTGTGAGCCAATAATTGATAAAGGGCATATCCCTGTAGCCAGTTCAGGTGCATTCTGCTTTTCAGGTGATTTACCTTAGGTAAATCACTTCAATCTCGAGAGCTCATTTATCTGATCTTACAGCTGATGACAGCATAGTAGAAGCATGGGATGTGATTTTACTAACGTGCCTCACAGCTCTGATTTCCTTTTTAGAATTTAAGCATTTATTTTCTTATATTTGGGCACCAATGACATAAGTAGAGTATAGAAAGAAAATTCTTTTTATATTCTTTCAAAGCAAGATAATCACTCAAGAACATTAAAATCACATCTAATATATAAAAACATACTTTGACATTTTTACAGTAATCTTGTCAATTTATTGACTAAATAATTTCTGGAGTATTTTCAGTTCATGATCTGAAGAAAGACCAGGAGAGTAAAATATAGAACTCTTGTAAAATTACCTCTGATATTTGTGGTTCATCCTTCAAAATACTTTTAACTATCTTTCTTCATTTATCCTTTATAATCATTGTGTGAACTTGACTGAAGAAGATATTAATGCCCCTAAAAGGCCACCACATACAGACCATCTTTCCTCAATGCCCACAGGCATATGAATGAACCCAACTTCAGTGGAATCTGGTGTCAATAAGAATTAGAGACTCTCTATATTTACCCATTTCTTATGCCATTTTAAGCCTAGTGGTTTTATTGTATTTTTCACCGAACTCTCGATTTGTATTATTTCACCATAACAAAGAAGAATTATTGTATTTGCAGAAGACATTTTAACAAAGACCATTTTTAAGTAGAAAAGTTGTATTTGTAAGTTACTCATTGTCAATGGAGCATAAGCAAGATATGAGATTAAAATATTTTTCTAGAGCATGTTGTAATGGATATTAATAAAGAAAAAGCAGCAGTGAGTATTGGATATTAAGAAAATATCCAAATTAACTGTTCAATTCCAGTAACTGTATAAGTAGAGACATTTGTTCATTCTCCTCTTGAAAATAACAATGAGCATAAAAAATAATAGTAAGCATCTTTTATTGCCCGGAACTGTGCTATGTATTTTTATATACATCATTTCATTTAATCTGTATGAGAATTCTATGTGATGAGGACTATTTCACTGTTTTTTACATATAAAGAAACCAAAATTGGAAAAGATACCAATAATACCTAGTTAGTAATCAGAATCAGAATACAAGAATAGGTATATGTTACTTCAGATCCTAAGCTTTAAGGGCATTATTGCTTTTTTGTTATTTACTACATTACATTTAAACAATTTTTGAAAGTAAATGGTGACATTTATTTCACTGCATAACTACAGAATATTTAATGTCAGTTTTTCTTTTGCAAAAAAAGTGGGATATGACCATTAGGTGAAGCTTTTACAAATGTGCTGCTATTACTTAAAAATCATTTATTACTAAACTGGTTTTGGTGCAAGATTAGTATGCATGGAATACTTGTGAATAAGTTAATGCATGAAGATGATTATGTGAGTGAAATACTGTATGTGTCCCCATACCCACATGTTATCATAAATATACATACACAATAGTTTTTCTTCTTTGACTCAATCATTTGGCAATGAACTTTTCAAAGAGTTGTTGAAACAGTTTTGCCAAGAACTACGTATCTGTCTTTCAGAGCTGTGGAACAGGCGGTGCTTTTGGTTGGCAACAAGCAAGACCTCTGTCATGTGCGTGAGGTTGGCAGGGAAGAAGGGCAGAAGCTAGCACTAGACAACCAATGCCAATTCTGTGAACTGTCTGCAGCAGAGCAGTCTCTGGAGGTAGAAATGATGTTCATCAGAATTATCAAGGACATTCTGACAAACTTCAAGCTCAAAGAAAAGAGAAGATCCAGTGGATCTAGGTCAATGGCCAAATTGATGAGTAATGTATTTGGAAAGAGAAGAAAGTCTGTTTAGCAGCCACATAATCCTAGGGGCTTTATTATAGCAGAGAGTTTCAAACATTCACATGGTAATTAAACCTACCTGTTGTTGCATTTTGCGGGAGAGGATTACCAGAGATTGAACTCCGGGGCACTAGACCACTGAGCCACATCTCCATCCCTATTTTGTATTTCATTTAGAGGTAGGGTCTCAGTGAGATGCTTAGCACCTCACTTTTGCTAAGGCTGGCTTTGAATTTGAGATTTTCCTGCCTCAGCCTCCTGAGCTGCTGGGATTACAGGCATGTGTCACTATGCCCAGCTGTTGTTCGCAATTTTTAGAAAATAAATTTGTCAGAGATATGAAATGATTGAACATGAACCAACCTGCATTTTCAAATGTGTAGTTTGCTTTTGGTTGATTTTATCCAGTTCATACTGCTTTGCACATAACCTTTCATTTGTTGCACAAAACAGGATTCACTGCAATCTACTGGCAGATTATTATCCTTGGTGTTTTGCCAAGTAAACTTTGCTTATGTAATTTTATTAAGCTACCATCCCATAGTATGTGTTTAAACTTTATTTTATTTAGTTCTTTGAAATAAATGAGCAATTATCTTCATAGAATTAATATAAGGTTTGACTTACCAATTTGTGAATCCATTTAGCAGAATTGCATGTCTTTACAATAATATAGTGAGTTACATGACATTTCATGTATTTAAAGGCTTAAGATGTTAAATTCTTTGCCCCTAAATAAATATTTTATGGTTGATCTGATGGTGAAACTGTCTACCTTTTCTTATTGTATGCTATCTTAACAAGGGAATTGCTCACTATAGCTAAGATCCTTTCTAGATTAAAAAATAGTTTATTTTGTTTATTTATAAACCCATGTATTATAGTGAAAAACAAGTAAAAACTGGTTGGTGATATATAACTTAGAAGGCTTTGTTGGCCTGAAAGAAATGGTTTGTGTTAGATTTTGGGTCTTATTAGATCACTTTGAGTACCTTCTCCTTCCAATGAAAATCATCTACCCCTAGAACACAATACCACTGCTGCTACCCTTGCTTCGTTTTCCCACTTGGCATCTCTAAAATTAAGGCTGTAATCCTAACTTTGACCAAGTGTTGAGAATCAACTTTGGGTCTCAGATGAGTTAAAAATGGGATGACAAGCAATGCTGCATACATATTTGCTTAATAAATACCAGCAGGAACCTGGGGAAGATGGAAAATCATCTTGAATAGAGGGTAGCAGGCAGGACTGAGAAAAGTATAACACAGTGTAGAAGAAAATTCATTGACATGGGCTTACTCACCATGAATCATAATTTAACATTTTAGGAATGACACCTAGAACTGGTCTATACAGCTTTGCTCTTCCTTAGCAATCTGACTTTGATGTTGTCCTGAAGGAAAATGTAGTGGAAAAAACAGAACCCTGAGGAAGTATACAGGTTCTGAATGTTTATAAAGATGGCAGGGACTGATTAGAATGGTTGTAGATTGGATCCCAAACCCACTATTTGATTATTTGCACTGGGAGAATTCAGGGAAAGGGGAACTTCCTTTACTTAGGAAGTAAGGATTGTACTGGTGAAGGGGGAACAGATAACTGTGGGAATGGGCTGACTGCTCTATGGATGAGTAAACAGTAGTAGATCACTGTAATTGTTCTCTGTTAGTCATGGCTACCATTGAACTGTTCTCAGTATCAATGCATATTCTAGAATCTGCAACCAGCATAATCTGGATGTCTGGATTTAACCTGTTCCCAATTATTCGTCCACCTAGTCCCCAAACAAATGATACCATAACTGTGATTGACTCCATTTCTGATACTGGCTGGCTCGATATGTAGAAGTGATGTACTCACTGATCTTGAAAGAAATGCTATATTATGGACCCATGCATTGCTTTCATTTGTATCACCATGGTCAGTATTATCATGTGTATATTATATAAGCACAGAAAGAGCCAAGAAAAAAATACAAGTTTATATCTTCTGTCCATGTCATCCTGTCCATTTGGTTAAGTAATTTATCTTGGTAGTTGCTCTCTGGTGGTTATTGCATTATTTACAAATATCTGTGTATTTTATGTATTGAGTGATCTGTCTATATGCCTTTTTCTCAGACTTTCTTATCACTGATCATCCAGTTTTACCTCTTAGAGACCTCTGACCAACTGGCAGAACAATTAATCATTGCCTAGAAATCAGTGTACTACATGTACTTTCTAATAAGCAAGGTGAATGATAAAATGTACTTCTTGAAATTCTGCCAACTGGTATAATTTCCTTCTGCTGATGAGTATCATGGTTACCTCTGTGTAGGACCATAATGAGGAACAGTTCTCTTTTGGCTGGCACCAAAGTACTGAGTGAAAATGAGGAAAACTCCCTGTGAACTAGGCATATTCATTACTATGTGAATGAAAAATAAATGTCTATTGTATAAAGTTATCCTGACAAATTCAAGGAGAGTATTTTTGGTCAGCTTTATAAATAGGAATTTTATTAATCATTTAGCCTCAATATTGACGCTATATAAATACATACACATACATATACATTATATCAATACTATATATGCATAAGGTAGTGGTGTAATGAGTTATATTTCTTTCATTGTTTTGCTCTTATTCCTTTGGATAGTCTCATTTATAGAGATCTGATCTTTATTCCATTAATGAATTTTTTTCTTTCAGCTAAAAATTCTTTGAGGATTTTTTACCTTAAAAATAACATATTTACACCCATTACATGTAGAAACTCTAATGTTCAAATAGTATTAATCTATTTCTTAATAGATTAATTCATGAATTTTTATCTATGATCATTCAGAGTATAAAATTTCTCTGTTATGTATAATACTTTTATTTTTGCATTTAGAAATTTTATTTATTATACTCTGATTTTTTAGCAAGATGACCTGCAATGACACACCTCATTACAAGGAGGCTACAGAAAGAATGGATATTTTCAGAGTGTGTGTTTTTTTTTTTTCCAGAGTAACTTTAGAAATAAATAGTTGAGGTTCTGGGTATAGAGCTCAATGGCAGAGCGTTTGCCTAGCCTGCACAAGGCCTTTGGTTCAACCCCAGCACCACAAAAACAAACAAACATAAAAACAAAAAAAGAAGAGAAATAGCTGATTATTTTGATTATTTTTTCAGTATGATATTTAAAAGTATTGGGTTAATTCTTCCTTTGATGATGTGACAGCTTTAAACATGGTTGCACAATTTTTTGTTTTTGTAATTTCTCAAATCAAAACATTGTTTCAACCTTCCCACTCCTGCCTCTAGCTTAATTATTGATCCATCTTATGGACTCTCTCTTGATAAATGGCACAAAGTGGCAGTAAGTGTATCACTTACAAAGCCAGATTAGAAAAGGAGATAAAGTGTCCATTATATTCTTCTCCCTTAGGACTCTGCTTTGGAAGCCACGAGTCAACATGTGTGAGTCTTGCTACCCTAAAGGCACCAGGCTGGAGATACCACATAGAATTAGTGATGATTCAACCCACTAGGGGATGAGTAAACCTTCAGATGATTCCAGGTTCCAATCTTTGGGCTACTTCAGCTGATAGATAGCAGATGAAACAGAAATGAGTTATCCCCACTCCCATCCACCCCGCCTGAATCCTGTTCCAGTGACAGATTTATGTTCCTGCAAAGTATCATGATTATTTTAGAATTGTTGCCTGGCAATAGATTATCAGAACAGACAATTCATTAAAATCTTCAGCAACTAAGCCAATATAAAATGTTTCTGTTTTTTTTTGATAGAGAAAAATAGAGTGAAAAAAGGAATCCTCCAAACAGATTCAAAATTGTCTAAAACATGAGGTTGTTTGAACATCTGTTTCCTTGTGAATACAATTCACTCGTAAAGCAAATTGCAAAACTTTAAAAGTAATAAATTACATTTTCCAAAGTGAGCAAATAACATACCTATCTACAGAAAAACAAATACATCAATGTTAGCGCAGAGAATGTTGTAGGTTGAGGGTAGAAAATGTGTCCATAAATCTCAGAGAAAGTTTAGCTGTATTACTAGGCTTGGAATTGCCTGTGCTATTCTAGTAAAAGAAGATGCTGTCATTCACTTTGGATGAGCTTCAATGAGATAACACATAATGAGGGGTGACAGCTGAGGATGGGAATGCCAAAGGGGAGGGGGTCTTTAAAATGGTTTTGATTTAATACAAGGCATGCACTATTAATAAAGAGGTTGAATGATACCTGTATGTTTTATAGGTTTATAAATTGGCTGTAGTAAAATATTTTACATCTTAGATCACTAGGTATTGTTTCAGCTTATTATGGGAGATATCTATCTAGAGTTGACTGAATTGTATTAATCTGAACCTAGTTTAATGATGCCTTAACATTTTTATGGGGAAATTTAATGTTTGCAATATCCATGTTCCTTATTTGAAAGCGTGACTTATAGGTTTCTCATCTTCCTTAAATTATAAAATCCTTCAGCTAATAAAGGAAAATGATTATAGTTTGCAAAAAAGGCAAAGTCATTTAACAATCCATATAACTGTCTATTGTAGGGCTTTGCATAATAATTGTAATTTAGCTATTAGGGATTCTAAAGGCAGTTATCAGTCATACTTTACAATTCTGGGGGAATCAGGCAAAGCCCATATTATTTAAAATATTTTAAATTCCCCCCAAAAAAGTATACCATAAATTTGAAATATACTCTATGGTGACAAACTATTATTTTACAGAAAAAGAAAAAGTTTATCATAATTTTCAAATGTATAAACCACCAAAAATTATTTTTCTTCCTTTCACATACAGATATGACACTTTTTTTATATAATGTAAATTGTATTCTATAAAATATCAGTGTCAAAGTGGAAATGACCAACAAGTTAGTAATACTGGAACAGCTAGGACATAAAGAATTAAGAAAAAAAAAAGGAAAAAATGAAGAGAAAAGATACAAACACTTAAAACTATATGAAAGTTTAACCAGGATTTGCCTTTATAGCTTTTAGACCATTTCACAGCACTCGAGGTAAGTATTTAACTACCAGACAAATGAAATCTCCTTGAAACACTTATGTAGAATTAAGCTGAAGTTATTCAGCTATAGATTTACTTACAGGGTATTCAAATCTTTAGGTTTGAAATTTTTGAAGTATTTCTCCTCACGAATACAATTGAGGATTAAAAATTCTTGGGTTGAGTTAAGGGTAAACGTTTAATTCTTTAAAAAAGAAATTCTAAAATAACAAGTTAATTAACATATTAGAACATTTTGAGGTCTTTTATAAAAGAAGTCTGTATGTTATACATTTTGTTATTTCCAAAATATGTATCACATTAATCTGCTTAAAGTTGTTTAAAATTGTGGAATTTGATCATTATAAACCAAGAGTTAATTTTCAAATAAGTATCTTATTGAATTTAAACATATTCTTTGCAGATGTAAAACTGATACAAAGTTACCCCTGCATAAGCAACTGCATAATATATATGTGTATATATATATATATATACACATATATATATATATATTCTACAATGAAATATATATTTAATTATGTATATATTACAGCTGTGTAAGCACCTGCATGATATATATTCTACAATTAAATACTGGCTATGGGTATATGTACCCATCTCTCAGAAAAATTACAAAGTATCAAGTAAGTGAAAGTCAGAAAAAGAACAGGAATAGCAAAATAAGAAAAAGAGGATGAATAGACATAAGATATGATGCAAAGTTACAAAATTGCAAAACCACCAATTCCTGGATGAATCTCTTGAAGAGAGAAAGCAAAAGTTGACGTTATAAAATGGTAAATAATAAATAAATACAAAATACAGCAGTTGATTGAAGTCACAAATAATAATTAACAACTCAGTAGTTTATCATGATATTAAAAAGAGTTGGGCATGATACCATACAACATTGGATAGTTTAGAGGAAATAATATATTTATTATATTCTTGGATAATATTGCCATTGTTTTAGTAAAAGTCTGAATTTGGAGAATTGTTAAATATCTGTGAAATGTTAGAAAATTAAACCTGAAAGCTTTACAAATGGAGGATTTTGTTTTAAGGGAAAATAGTCTCTTAAAACCATCTTCAAAAATAGAAATTATATCTACTATAGACTAAATAGAAAGAATTTAAATGATGACTTTTGGAATTCAGATTAATTTAAGAATAACACTCCTGAATGTAAGGACTACTGTGTAGTGAAATGCAATTTAACATGCCTCTCGACCTGCTTTTCTATTAACTGTGTGATTATATGGGAATAGACAATATCTCAAGGTCTTTTTCAACTCCTTGTGTATCTTTTTCTGTAACAATGAATAAAATGTAACTTAAAAACTACACAAAACAGAATATGATTATTTTAAAACATTTTGCTACTACATAATTTTAAATGAATATGACTTGCTTGTTACAGTTAGTATTCTAAAATGTCAGGCAAAAAGTAGTGCCTGCTAATATCACTTTATTCTTTATTTCTTGTGTAATACCTATTACTGTGTCAATTATTTAGTGGAGGATACTTACAAAGCATTATAGATAAAAAATTATTTTAGAAAGCAAATAATTTTGGTTAATGATGTCCTAAAAATATATTAAATAGATCAGTATATGAAAATTGAATCTCTTCTATCAGGAAAATATAATGCCACACAGATGCGATAAATTAACTTTTTGCAGAGACACTAGTAAGTCCTATCTACTTAAATACTTAATATTGGACATATATTGGCATATGATTTTTTAATCACAGGGACCTAATTCAGACACTAACTAGTTATGAGATCTGAATCCACCATTTTACAATTTTCTATTAAAATTCTCTTTTTCAATTTGAATAATGGCAATTTATAATAGCAATAAAGTTTCATATAATAGAAACCATGTAACGGAAATACAGTGTTTCATTCATTTTACTGGGAACTGAAATGAGAAATAAAACCACAGCTTATACTTGTGCTACCTTCTGGACTGAAAATGTGCACATTTCATCTAGTATCAAGTCGGTAGAACATTTTGTACTTCATTCTGAAGTCCTACTTTGCAAACAAGTTTGGTACAACCAGAAATTGGCCTCCCCTATATGACAATAGGTTTCTGAAATAACCACATCTTTTAACTTATTCCAGACCCACCACAAACAAATCCTGTCTTTCTTTAAACATTCAAAGTAAAGAAATTAGAGAAGAGGCAATGGTAGGTGATTTTACTCATGGGTAACAGACAAACAGGCAGTGTAGAGATTCGGATGTTGGAAAGGCTGGGAGAAGGTTCAAAGAACTGTAGGTTTTAATTATTCATGTACAATTATTCATTTTTTAAAAAATATTTTATTTTTTAGTTGTAGGTGGACAGAAAATCTTTATTTTATTTTTATGTAGTGCTGAGGATCGAACCTAGTGCCTCACGTGTGCTAGGCGAGCACGCTACCACTGCGCCATAACCCCAGCCCCAATTATTCATTTTTTAAAGAAAAAAAGATACCCAGTTTGCATCTTTTTCTCCATGTATTGTTTTTTACTCCTAATGAGAAGATAACCAATTTCAAAACTACCTCTGACCTCAATATAACAGAACCAAATTAAATCAGTTCTCATTATACATAGAAATTATGTTGAGACAAGGAACAGCAGCAAGTGGATTTCTAGTAGATAGAGGGACTTACATTACCCCATCCAAAAAAAATGATTGAGAGTGATTAGGATAAAATTGATGCACCGTATGTTAGCAAAAGAGAACATAGAACATTTTTCTTTTTATAAGCATCAAGAAAAACAAAACAAACAAATACCGTTACATAAACACATGCTATAGTCTGAATCCTAAATATACCTCAAAGGCCTAGTGTTAAAGTTTTAGTTCCCAACTTGGCACCATTAGGAAGTGGTGCCTAGTAGGGAATGCTCTCAAAGAGAATTGTGGGGGGCTGGGATTATGGCGCAGTGGTAGCGTGCTCACCTAGCACGCATAAGGCACTGGGTTCGATCCTCAGCACCACATAAAAATAAAATAAAGATATTCTGTCACCTACAACTAAAAAATAAACATTAAAAAAAAAAAAAAAAGAGAATTGTGGAACCTTGGTCTCCCCCTGCCTGCCGTGTGTGTGTGTGTGTGTGTGTGTGTGTGTGTGTGTGCGCGCGCGTGTGCGCGCACACACGCTCTGGCCACAAGGTGAGCTGTTTTGTTGAACCTCAGTTTCCCCATAGTGATGAACTACCTCACCATAGGTCAAAACCAATGGTACCAGTGGACTGTGGACTGGATCATTTAAAACTGTAAACCAAAATAAATCTTTTCTCTTTATAAGTTGAGTTTCTTAGGTATTTGTTAAAATAATGGAAAGTTAATTAACATGGTACATGTAAGTAAAAATGGGTTTTAAAAGCTAATCATCAAGAAAGGAGCACAGATGTGTTAATCTAAAAGAATAATGTACAGGTCTGAAAATAATTGTAAAATAAAAAATAAAAACAGAAAGTCTAGGATTGTACCTTAAATTCTGCATTTTATGCAGTGAAGAGTTGAATTGGCACCACAGAAATTCGGTTAAATGCCATAGGTAAAAAACATGAGACAATTTTTATGAACACAAAGAAGGACAAATGACAAATGAAAGAATACACCAAAGATATGAATAAATATTATAAATACAAAGATTAGACTGTAATCCAAATACAAATAATAAAGTCAGAAATTGAGAGTAGAAATGACAAACTTTATTCTGGGAGTGCAGAGGAATACAATTCTGCATATCAAACACTATTCAGTGTATTTTATGATCCCCCAGAGAGAAGAAGCAGGTTAAAACTACTGGAAAAATTAAGAATGGCTTAATTTTTTTTCAAACTATGTGATGAGCAGTCAATTAAGAAAAGTCTACAAAATTTTAAAGGAAACTTTTGTAAAAACCTAATTATAAATACAGATAAATTCTGCTTGAAATATAAAGACAGAAAAAGATATTTGCAGATATAGTATAGAAATTTTCATCATCCTAGAAATCTTTCTTGTATCCCATTCCAGGAAACTTGGAAAACAATTTGGCATTTTTTACATGAACTATAAGGTAACTTTTAAAGCAGAATAAAGTAAAATATAAAGAGCTTGCAGTTATTATTGAGTAAGCACATCCATATGATATCACTTGCAGCTGCAACAATATGGTGTACTTGTGTATCTTTTTCATTTCCATCTCCTGAGGTCATTTGCATAGTGTCTAGCACATACCTAGAGCTTATAATGTACCTATTGAATAAAATATTTCAATGTTTACCCTATAATATACACTGTTATAATTCCTTAATAGATAGTTTTAATATAATGTTTTTGTCATAGAAATATGTGCCATTAATAAAGAAAAATATGTTTAAAAGAATACAAAACTGTAATGAATGATAGTGATGATAATTTTCTTATACCATTCTCAAATGGTATCTCCTAGGATTTCATTATTATTGGTTTGATGTTTTCTTTTAATTCTTATCTTTTTTCTTGTGAACATATAAACACATACTTCGAAATTAAGTTTGTTAATATGTATTGACAATCTTTTATGGGCCAGGCTTAGTTCTATGATTTGGGGATAAGCTCTCACTTTGTGTTCTTTTTTTTCTTAAATTAATTAATTAATTAATTCTAATTAGGTATATACGACAGCAGCATATATACCTATCAACAGCATTTTGATTCATTGTACACATGTGGAGCACAACTTTTCATTTCTCTGGTTGTACAAGATGTAGAGTCACACCATATGTGCAGTCATACATGTACCTAGGTCAACGATGTCCATCTCATTCCACCATCTTTCCTGCCCCCATGTCCCCATCCCTTCCCTCCCTCCCCTTTGAACAAAGTTCCTCCGTTCTTCCCGCCCCACACCATTATGAATCATCATCCACTTAACAGAGAGAACATTCAGCTTTTGTTTTTTGGGGATTGGTTTACTTCATTTAGCATGATATTCTCCAACTCCATACATTTACCTGCCAGTGCCATAATTTTATTCTCTTTTAATGATGAGTAGCATTCCATTGTGTATATTTACCACAGTTTCTTTAGCCATTCATCTATTGAAGGGCATCTAGGTTGGTTCCACAGGTTAGCTATTGTGAATTGAGCTGCTATAAACATTGAAGTGGCTGCATCACTGTAGTCATAGTAGACAATGGTGATAAAAATATACATTGGAGAAAAGATAGCCTCTTCAACAAATGGTGCTGGGAAAACTGGAAATCTATATGCAGCAAAATGAAACTAAACCCCTATCTCTCACCAAGTACAAAACTTAACTCAAAGTGGATCAAGGACCTAGAAATTAGACCAGAGACTCTGCACCTAATAGAGGAAAAAGTAGGCCCAAATCTTCATCATGTCAGATTAGGCCCCAACTTCCTTAACAAGACTCCTAAAAGTGCAAGAAATAAAATCAAGAATCAATAAATGGGATGGATTCAAACTAAAAAGCTTCTTCTCAGCAAAAGAAACAGTCAATGAGGTGAACAGAGAGCCTACATTCTGGGAACAAATTTTTGCCACATGTACATCAGAGAGACCACTAATCTCCAGGATATATAAAGAACTCAAAAAACTTAATACCAAAACAAACAAACAAACAACCCAATCAATAAATGGGCTAAGGAGCTGAACAGACACTTCTCAGAAGAAGATACACAATCGATTAACAAATACATGAAAAAATGTTCAACATCTCTAGTAATTAGAGAAATGCAAACCAAAACATGCCAGTCAGAATGGCAGTTATCAAGAATACAAACAACACTAAGTATTGTCGAGGATGTGAGGGAAAGGCATGCTCATACATTGCTGGTGGGACTGCAAATTGGTGCAACCACTGTGGAAAGCAGTATGGAGATTCCTTAGAAAATTTGGAATGGAACCACCATTTGACCCAGCTATCCCACTCCTTGGTCTATACCCAAGCATACTACGGTGATGCATTCACTTTGTGTTTTTAATTGTTTCCTAGCAGAAGTTTTTAAATTTAATATTATTCCACTTACTGATTCTTGATTTTATTTCTTCAGCATAAGGAGTCTTATTGAAGAAGTTTATACCTGCACAATTATGTTGGAGTGTTGTCCTTAAGATTTCTTCTAGCAATTTTACTGATTCTTGTCTAATTCCTAAGTATTTGATCCACTGTGAGGTGTTTTTTTGTGAAAGAGATCTAGTTTCATTCTTCTATATGTGGCTATTTTGTTTTCCTAGTACTATTTGTTAAAGAGGCTATCTTTTCTCCAAATTATGCTTTTGGCACCATTGTCATGAATCGAATGACTGTATTTACACATTTCTGTGTCTTGTAGTCTGTACCATTGGTATTCATATCTGTATTTATGCAAACACAATGCTGTTTTTGTTACTATAATTCTGTAGTATAATTTGACATCAGGTATTGTGATACCTCTGGCTTCTCTTTTTGCTCAGGGTTGCTTTGGCTATTATGTGTCTTTTATTCTTCAAAATAGACCTTTTTTTTTCTTTTTAATTCTTTGAGGAATGTCATTGGTATTTTGATGGGAATGGCATTTAATCTGTAGATTGCTTTTAGCAATATGGCCATTTTGACCATGTGACTTCTACCTATTCAAGAACATGTTAGGTCTTTCGATATTCTAAGATCTTATTGAGTGTTTTATTATTTTCATTGATAAAACCTTTCACCTCTTAGGTTTATTCCCAAGGAGTTTTCTTTCTTTCTTTCTTTCTCTTTCTTTCTTTCTTTCTTTCTTTCTTTCTTTCTTTCTTTCTTTCTTTCTTTCTTTCTTTCTTTCTTTCTTTCTTTCTTTCTTTCTTCTTCCTTCATTCCTTCCTTCCTTCCTTCCTCCCTCCCTCCCTCCCTCCCTCTCTCTCTCTCTCTCTCTTTCTTTCTTCTTATTTTTTCTTTTTTGAGGCTATTGTGAAGAGGCTATTGTGAGTGGAAAAAAGTTTTCCTGATTTCTTTCTTAGCTGATTCACTATTGGAGTACAGGATAGCTATTGATTTTCATGTGTTGACACTTGACACTTGTGTCCTGATATTTCACTGAATTTGTTTGTCAGTTCTGGAAGCCTCCCAGAGGAGGTTTTTTGGGGTCTTCTAAGTATAGGATCATATGAGCACACAGATAATCTTACTTCTTTTCCTATCTGTATTCCTTCAATTTTATTTTCCTGTATTGGGGGTTGCAAATAAATTCTGGGTTTGTTTAAGCCACCTCAAGGCAGGGGCATTGGTCTTCTGAGAACTCTCAGTGAAATCCCACTGATTTCAGATTGCTCAGTTTATGCTGATGCCCTGTCCATTGGCTCAGACAAACCTACATTCAAACGCAGCAGCCGAGAGGTAGAGGTGGTGGGCATAACCTGCTAAGCCCCAACCAAGTTGTTTTTGCCGTCTTCATCCTGTTTTCTTCAAGAAGTTCTTCACATTGAATCCAGTTGGTATTCTTACCCATTTAAATAATGAATGTGGGCTCCATTTTGTTGTTATATCCACTTTCCACCAGAGCTGTGTCATCCCACTCTACCCATGCTTTTCACTTATTTCTGTGTCTTGTCTTTGTTTCTTAAATTTTTCTTACCTTTAATATATCTAATGTGACTCACAGCCCTAGTTTGAGGAAATTGAGTAAAGGTCATGTGGGTGGTGATATTCCTGCCTAATTTCTCTAGCTAAAGTCTTAAGAACTACATTGAATAAGGGTGGTGAGAATGGATATACTTGGTTTATTCCTGATTTAAAGAAAATCCTTTCAGTTTTTCTTTGTTCAGTATGACATGGCTATTCATTTGTTGTATATAGTCTTTATGATATTCAGATATACTACTTATATACATTCTTCAGTGTTTTTTTTTTATCAATTTTACACTTTTTTAATTAGTTTATTTAGTTGCATTTCAAGTCATAGTACATATATAGAGCTCAGTTTCTCCATTTCTCTGGCTGCAAACCAGATAAAGTCACACCATTTGTGTCTTCATACATGCACCAAGGGTAGTGATGATGATCTCAATCAACCATCTTTACTGTACCCATTCCCCTTTCCCTCCCCCCACCTCCCCCTGCCCCATCCAGAGTTCCTCCATTTCTCCTATGTTCCCCATTCCCACCCCCTTATGTATCAGCATCCACTAATCAGAGAGAACATTCCACATTTGGTTTTTTGGGATTGGCTTACTTCACTTAGCATAATGCTAATCCCATCCATTTGCCTGCAAAAGCCATAATTTTATTCTCTTTTATTGCTGAATAATATTCCATTGTGTATATGTACCACAGTTTCTTTATCCATTCATCTATTGAAGGGCATCTGGGTTGCTTCCACAGTTTTGCAATTGTGAATTGTGCTGCTATAAACATTGAAGTGGCTGCTTTACTGTAGTGTGCTGCTTTTAAGTCTTTAGGGTATAGGCCAAGGAGTGGGATAGCTGGGTCAAATGGTGGTTCCATTCCAAGTTTTTTAAGAAATCTCCATACTGCTTTCCAGATTTGTTGCACCAGTTTGCAATCCCACCAGCAATGTTTGAGTGTACCTTTTTCACCACATCCTCGCCAGCACTTATTGTTGCTGGTATTTTGGATAGCTGCCATTCTGACTGGAGTGAGATGAAATCTGAGGGTAGTTTTGATTTGCATTTCTCTAATGGCTAGAGACATTGAACATTTCTTCATATATATGTTTATTGATTGTATATCTTCTTCTGAGAGGTTTCTATTCAGCTCCTTAGCCCATTTATTATTGGGTTGTTTGTTTTTTGATGTTAAGTTTTTTATATATCCTGGAGATCAGTGCTCTATCTGATGTGCGTGTGGCAAATATTTGCTCCCAGGATGTAGGCTCTCTGTTCACCTCATTGATAGTTTCTTTTGCTGAGAAGAAGCTTTTTAGTTTAAGTCCATCCCATTTATTGATTGTTGCTTTTATTTCTTGTGCTATAGGAGTCTTGTTAAGGAATTCAGGGCCTAATCCAATGTGATGAAGATTTGGATCTACTTTCTCCTCAATTAGCCGCAGGGTCTCTGGTCTAATTCCTATGTCTTTGATCCACTTTGAGTTGAGTTTTGTGCATGGTGAGAGATAGGGGTTTAGTTTCATTTTACTGCATATGGATTTCCAGTTTTCCCAGCACCATTTGTTGAAAAGGCTATCTTTTCTCCAATGTATGTTTTTGGCACCTTTGTCTAGTATGAGATAGCTGTATTTATGTGCATTAC
>PVHX01008787.1:0-80942 GCA_004024805.1 Geosciurus inauris
AAAGAATCATGTAATCCCTAGAGTAACTGCTAGATTAAGAATTACATTTTAATGAAGCATATTGCAACTATGAAAAGTTAAGAGACATGTGGCAATCCCTAGAGCAAACAGATATAACAATAGAAAGCAATAAAGGAGGAACAAAAATTTGACATAGAAGAAATAAGTGGGAATCGGCAGTAATAAATCCAACCATATCAATAGTTGCATTGAATATGGATGGACAATGCACTCTAATCAAAAAGCACAGATGAAGCCAGGCACGTGGCGCAAGCCTGTAATCTCAGCACTTAGGGAGGCTGAGACAGGAGAATGCCGAGTTCAAAGCCAGCCTCAGCAATGGCAATGCACTAAGCAACTCGGTGAGACCCTGTCTCTACATAAAACGCAAAATAGGGCTGGGGGTGTGGCTCAGTAGTTGAGTATCCATGAGTTCAAAAAAAAAGAAGCACAGATGATAAGACTGGATATGAAAGATTTTTTAAAAGCCTACTAGAGAGAACACATTAGATTCAGACACAAACAGGTTTAATATAAAAGAATGGAAAATGAATATACCATGCAAATAGCAACTAAGAGTGCAGGAGTATAGTCACAGATAATAAAAAAAAATAGTCTCTAAAACAAGAAATATTACTAGAGACAAAGAGAAACAGTTCATATTTTTGGGTCCATACATCAACATCATGTAGTAATCACAAACATATACACGCCAAAAGGAAAGCATTCAAAATAAAGGAAATAAAAATGAACAGAATGAAAGGTAAAATAGACACTTCAACATTTAAGAGCTTCAATATCCCACTTCCAATAAATAATAAAAATGGACAGATAATAGTACAATTGAACAATACTGTCTTGACTTCAATATTTATGGATCACTCTCCCTAAGAACAGTAAAACATACTTCCTTTTATGAACACACATGGACAATTCTAAGAAAGGTGGACTGCTCCACTTAAAACAACCTTCAATAAGTTTAAAGAGATGGAAATTTTCAAAGTTATGTTCCCCAGCCACAGTGAAATAAAAACAGAATGAAACAACAGGAAGAAAGAATTTGGGGAAATCCCTCAATATTTTTTAAAAATCAAACCATATACTTGTAAAAATCCACAGATCAAAGAAGAAATCACAAGGGAAGTTTAAAGAATTTTGAACTGAATGAAAATGCAAACTCAATAAATCAACAATTATATCACAAACTAAAACGTGGATGAACCTCAAAAACATTATAATAGGTTAAAACAGCCAGATGCAAAAAGTTGCATATTGCATGATTCCAATTATATAAAATGTCTGGAAAACTCTAATCTAAAGTGACAGAAATCAGTTTTGGAGTGCCTGGAGCTAAAGTGGGTGGGTGCAGAGACTGCATGAGGGAACTTTTTAGGGTGGTGGAAATGTTCTAAAACTAGATTGTGGTGTTAGTTGCACAATTCTCTAAATTTGCTAAGAATCATTCAATTGTATGCTTACAATGGGTTTGTTTCATGGTGTGTGAATTATATCTCAATAGGGCTCTTAAATAAGCAAACAGATTTACTGAAAAAATGTTAATTGTGGACAAAATCTGGAAAACATGTTGCATAATAATTTGACATATTTTAGTTTATTTCTAAGAAATAATCCCCACAAATTGTCCAATTAAAAACAAAGTCTTCGACTAAAATATCCCAAATTACAAAGCCCCATTCTTTAAAAAAAAATACAAGATACTTATGGCATTCTTCTCTGGCTTGGGTGTTGAATGTCCCCACAAGGTCCAGAGGCTTGGATCCAGGGTGGTGCTATTCAGATGTACCTTGGGCCTTCAAGAGGTGGGACTTGCAGAAGGTCCTTGAGTCATTGGGGGTGTGCTCTCAAAGGAGGTTGGGGGATCCCCACTCCTTTCCTCTATTTCTTTTTCAAACTTATGCCGTGAGCAGGGCACTTTGCCAAGTGCACCCTACCATGGCTGTTCAGCACACCCCCAGGTGCCCACGGCATTGATTTGCCCAGTATTGAGCTGCAACCTCCAAAACTGTGAGCCAAATCATCTCAGGTATTTCACTGTAGTGGCAGGAAACAGACTAGGACTCATTCCAAACAATCACAATGGGTAAATAGCTTTTGTGTATTTCTAGGTAAATGCTAATTAAGATCAATAGTTGAGTGGCAGCTTGCGGTTTTTTAAAGAGGGCACAGAAGTTAAATCCCACACATATCTCATAATTTTTGTTTTAAGACACTTAAGCATAAAATAATTCTCCAAGAATTGTCCTGCAACATTTCAATATTATATCAGTTATTTGTGTTCAGCTATGCTTATTGGAGGTCCATATTATTTTTGAGGATTAGGAACATATGTGATACAACGCTTTCAAGTTCATGTTTGGTTCTATTAATCCCAGCATGGACATGTACATTGATTTCAGGAACTTATACTTCTTAATTGTCCTCAGTTATGAAAAAATTAAAAAATTAAGGACTCATAATTCCCTCAATTCCTATATAAAGGGTCAATTGCATTTTCAAAGAATCTCTTCTTTTTATACCCATGGTTTATTTTTTTTAATTTTTAGGGTAATTAAAATTCATAATTGTAATAATGAAAGCCACTGATTTTGAAAGATATGGACATTAAAAAGTGAGCTTAAAAAAAAGAACTAAGCTGGTTGAAGCAAATATATTCTAATTAATCTGGCCAATAAATTACTTGTATATTATTATTTTATTTTATTTTGGTACTGAGGATTGAACTCAGGGGTACTCAACCACTGAGCCACATCCCCAGCCCTATTTGGGGTTTTATTTAGAGACAGGGTCTCACTGACTTGCTTAGAGCCTCACCCTTGCTGTGGCTGGCTTCGAACTCGTGATTCTCCAGTCTCAGCCTCCCAAAGTGCACTTGTATATTATTTTGCAACAAGTGTTTAAAAAAAAATATGTTACAGCCTACTTAGATGGCATGTCACTCCACATTCCCTGCAGAACTCCTTTCCAAGTCTTGGAACTGTTATATTTTGCCATGATGATATCATACAACAATTGAGAATTTTCAATAGTATGTAAAAATGAGTGCTTATTCCTTGCCCATCTTGTGTCAGGGAGGATGAGCTTGACTGCTCTTCTCATTTAGAGTTCTTGATGCTTTTGCTGGATCTCCAGTGACCGCAGCTGGTTCAACAAGAGTGACTCAACTATGCCCTAGGTGTTCCATTCACCAACCAGCCAACTTAAGTGTGTTCCTGGGGCAAAGGCAAAGGAATGAGAAAGAAAAAGTATAAAGCACAAGCTCTTCTTCAGCCTCCGCCTTAGTCACATTCTTTGACATTCCACGGGCCAAAATAAGTCATGTAGTTGAGCCCAGAAACAAGTTGAGGTCAGAATATCACAGGTCACAATGGGAAGGTGACAAAGTTAGAGCAAAGGACAAGATGGAGGTATGTATGAAGAATCAAGGACATTTTGTAAATCACTCTACGTCATGCTACTCCTCTAGGGGCAAATTTCATGGACATTAACTTTTTTACGCTTGAGATGAAGTCTCTTTTCTTATTTCTTTTCATTCTCCTTTTACTACCAAGTGCTGTGGCCTCATCCTCAACTTCATTCCTGCAAATCTCAATCTAACCTCTGAAAATACTTGGGATGAATACTTCTTTGTATCTGTGCAGCTCTCTTCCTCCATGGCTCTGTTTTTTTTTTTTTTTTTTTTTTTTTTTTTTTTTTTTTACTTTAATTTCCTTGTCCTCAATGCCTTGACCTTGAAAGCTTTTTCCTTGTTCTCCAAGTTTATTGATGGTCCATGGATTAATTTCTTCCCTCAACATGGTGGGATTCAGCTATTGTTAGATAAACCACTTCCTTGTGACCATTCCTCTTCCCTTATAATTCCCTTTTAAAAAAAAAATAGACAAGGAAATCAACAAGCCACATTTTCTACTCTTACTTCTGGATTGCTCAGCATAGCTGGAAGCTTTCCTGAAGGCAAGGTGGCAGGCCACCTGCGAGACTTGTGCTTTCTTCTTGCAGTGTCCATCTATGGCTGTAAACTAGATTTTGGGGCAGGCTCTACATATTTCAGTACCCTCTTTCCATCTATATCAGGCCATGCCACTGAGGTGGTCCAGTGGAATGAGACTGTGCCACCTCCAGAATGATTTCGGAAACTGATTTCCCTGATTCTCCAGGCTCATTCTCTTTCTCTTTCTGCCAGCTGGTTGCAGAATATCCAGCAAGACTCTGACATCTCAAAGATGATAGAGCCACAAAATGCAGAGAGCACGAATGACTGAAAGAACATGAAAAATGTCACCTAATAACCAGGAACAGCTACTTTGGAATCCATATGAACAAGACAGAGGGAACTGATTGTTAGAATAGGCTACCAAATTTCTGCGATAGACTATGATTTCCTTGGAACCTACAATGTGGTTCTAAGCTCCCAAGCCAGGGTCCTGTGAAGTGTCCTTTGATTCCTCTCAGCATTTCTTTACTGTCTACAGCTCAAACTATTCACTTGCCCACAGCTCCATTATTTAGAAGATGAACTTGCTTCCTTTTTCATTAAAAATAAGACTCTTCCTTCATTTTTTTTCTGAATTATATTATATTATAATTTTTTCTGAATTAAAATTTTATGCCAAGAAAGCATAAAATTTTACCAGTTTTATATTGGCTCAAAGCGAATCAAATGTTCAACATAAGAAACTAAATTCTTTTCAGAGCTGGGGTATATTGGCTTTGATTTTCACATTTAGATGAAAATAAATACAGGAAATGTAAACCATAAGACATTGGCTAAAACCAGTTATAATCCACTTTTTTTTTTTTTTGCTGGTGTATTCTTTTTTGAATTTTTATTTGTTGTTTTTAGTTATAGGTGATAGTAGAAAGTATTTTGACATATTATACATATATGACATATAACTTCCCATTCTTTAGTTGTACATAATGTGGAGTTATACTGGTCATATATTCATATATGAACATAGAGAAGTTATGTCCGATTCATTCTACCGTCTTTCCTATTCCCATCCCCGCTCCTTCCCTTCCTTCCCCTTTTTCTAATCCAAAGAACTTTTAGTCTCCTCTCGCCAAGCTGCCAGGCCAACCTCCTTATTGTGTATTAGCATCCGCATATCAGAGAGAACATTCAGCCTTTGGTTTTTGGGGATAGTCTTCAGTTTCATCTGTTTACTGGCAAATGCCACAATTTCATTCTTGTATATGACTAATATTTCATTGTGTATATATACCATATTTTGTTCATTCATTCATCTGTTGAAGGACACCTAGGTTGGTTTCACAGCTTAGGTATTGTGTACTGAGCTGCTATAAACATTGATGTGACTGTGTCACTACAGTACGCTGAATTGAAGTCCTTTGGGTATATAGCAAGGAGTGAGATATAACTGGGTCCTATGGTGGTAAAATCGACATTTTATTATCATGTTTTCCTCAGGTTATTAAATAAAATAATTACATAACAAGATCTTCCTTTAAGTAACTATCTTCTTGGATGATCTGATAGATTGGAAAACCTTTGTTTTGGGAGTAGCATTTTTCAATCTTTTAGGATTTATGGCTTACTTTCAGATACAACAATTATGTTGGATCTAATAAATGTAAAATCTCAGAGCTCTTAATGAGCAAAACCTGTAGTACAGTCATCCTCCATTATTTGAGTGTCCAAAAGGGCTTATAGCTGATAAATTATTAACTGTTTCACAACTGTGTTGGGTTTGTGTAGAAGAATTTCTGCCCTTAACTTGGTCTGCTACATTCACAAGGAACTTTCCCACAATTTAGGCAAATATCAGGTTCTCTTCTTTGCTACCAGCTTCCTTTTAGACTAAAACAAACTCTCATCAATTGCTTACCATATACAACAGGTTGAATTTTATTGTTCCTTTCAGAAATCATTCCATTAGGTGTTCTTACCCCAAAACCATATCCAAATAAAATACTTAAGTTTCTCCCTGAGGTAATATCCCATTCCTGACATGTTTATCAAAGGTTCGGAGCACATACATGGGTTATGATGGACCGTGTGACTACGGAAGAGGGAGTAATTCCAATCTTTAAAAGGATGGTAAAGGTGAGTTTACTTAAAGCCCCATGGATGGGATCCAACTACAGATTTTCAGAAGACAATTTAATTTGTAATATCCAAGGCCATCCAAGAGAAGAACATTTTAGAACACGGGGAAAAATCCAGTCCAAAAGAAGATTCTATTTAATTCTAATACTGAGATATGGTTTATTTTAAAAGCTAAAGTGAAATTCAAGGTACTGTTAGGGATCAGGGCCCCAAAAGATAAAATTCCTTCAGTGATGAAATTGTATGGAGCATCTTAATGTCCATAAGTGTCAAAGGGATTAAAAAAAAAAGAATAGAATAGTATAGCATGCAGAACTAAAGCACAGCTAAAAGTAGTGCCATTTATCTGCAGAGTGGAGTCATGAAATGTTAAAAAGCCATGTTTCTATCCCTTCTGAATTGTGTGAAATCCTCAAGACAGGAATAATGATTGTTTCAGAAACCTTATACAGAAGGAAGACTGTAGCATTAATTTACCAATCAATGAGCCATTTCAGTTGATCCTCCAAGCAATCGGGAAGAACTAGACATCATTATTAAACAGAAAGCACTATTCTAAATGCTGAGCATATATCATAATTTTAAATAATAATCCCTTATATTTGTGTAGCACTTGAGAGTTTACGGAACACATTTATGTACATTATCTCATTTGTCAATCTCTAAAAGAGGAAGAAAAATGTAAGGCAAGGCAAGGGATTAATATCAGGGATGCACTGGATGGATGAGGCTGAGTTTCTAGAATAATAGAAACCCTCGACAAATCTTCATCAGGAACTGATGAATGACCCATCTCAACTTCATTATCCTTATCATGAGCACTTAGGAGAGAAATGAAAAATTGATAAGCACCGTCATAATCAAAGAGAATAAATGTTTCTCTGTTAAAGTGAATGCATAATCTTTCCAGGAATAAAATAACAATATTCATTCATTATTAAATTCTGATGATGCTGACACCAAATTTCATTTCAACCAGTGAAGGAAATTAGCAACACAGAAGAAAACTGTTGGGTGGTGTTACTCTATCTACACATATAAAGGATATGCCCTCTACCTGTGATCTGGTCCCTGTCTCTCTCAATTGGGTCAACATTTTCAGAATCCATTTATAACAGAATGAGGGCACATTTTTAATAGATAGACTGATTTCCTTCTAAAACAGATGGAGCATTTTTTAATAGATTGGTTACCTTCTAAAAACAGACTGAACAAATGTCAAAGATAACAGATGCATTACTCAGAGCGGAAGTTAAAGGCACCAGACAAGGAAGACCTTTCTTGAGTCATCAGGTTTCATTAGAAGATTACCATGTTCTCTTTATCACCCTCTCCCCATTCTATCTTAACCATCCTGTTATTGTTTAGATAGGAGGCATCCTCTCTAAAAGCTTCTCTGTTAATGCAGGAATAATCAAAAGTGAAACGATTGGACTGTGAGAGCTAGTTTGAATGTATTAAATGGATGGTGAGTGTAGGCAGGAGGGGTATTGCTGGAGGAGGTGGGTTACTGAGAGCATGCCCAGGAAGGGTGCATCTTCCCTGCATCCTCTTCTCTGTCTGTCTCTGCTTTCTGGCTACCATGTCCTCAGCAGCTTTTCTCTGCCATGCCCATTCACCATAACAGGCTGCCTCACTTTGTGCTTGGAGTAATGGAGCCAGCCCAGAATGGATTAACCTCTGATACTGAGAGCCAAAATAAACTTTCCCTTTTCTAAGTTATTCTTGTCAGGTATTTAGGTCACAGTGACACAAAGCTGACTAATGCATATCCCTACACAAATATGATATAAGAGGTACAGTTTGCCCCACTAATTAGTTATCTACTTTCTCTATCTGATCCTACCAATTATTTCCATTAAAATAATAAAAATTAAAATAGAAAATGATATTTCCAATTTGCTACTTAATGTGCATTAGTAATGTATTTGAGGTATAATAATTTTTATTATACTCCAAAATGGAAATTTCAAAGCAATTCTCTGTATAAGCAAGCAAAAGTTAAGATCAGATAGATAAACTTCAATATTTCCACTTCCAAAGGAGTCTTCCATTGCAAAAGTCCTGTTGTAGGTTTTTCTAATCTTGTTTTTTTTTTTTTTTTTTTATGAGTTTGTATGTGTGTGCCTGCATGTGTATGCATGTCTGTATATGTCTGTGTGGTTTGTGTGTATGTATGCGCGCATGGTCTGTGTGTGTGTGTGTGTGTGTGTGTGTAACTTCTGTATGTGAGCTCAAACTTGTGGGCTTCCATCACAACTATCTGGAGACAGTAATCAATCTCCACAGTACTCATGATACGTTAAAGTAGATTCTTTTAACAATCTACTATCCAGTCATTACAAATAAGTACATTATCAAATATTTATTAACCAAGAAAAATTCCCATGATATCATAAATGAAAAGATATTTAAACAAAATAATCATAATAACATAAATTTTGTATCCTCCTGAAAAATGTCAACATAGATATAAAGAGGTTTAAAATTGTGGGATTATAATTTAAAGACAGGTATCCAATAAAGATCATACAAAAATAATAACAATAAGCAAAATAAGTGTTATGCACACATCCTATGCTTAAAGGTATTTTAAGCCTTGAGAATATGTTAAGTATAGTCCTAAGTCCAACTTCATTACTCACATACTACATTATGAAATGTGGAAATGTCTTTTTTCAGCTGGACTTTGTCATAGTTACACAGTCTCTGGCTTTAAGGAGTCTCCTATAGGCAATGTGAAGCCAAATTAAATTTCAAATTCTTTAATAGTCCTATTTCTTCCCCTATGATAATCCCCTTCCCTGGTCTTCTCCCTGTTAGCATCTGGGGTTAATATGAAGATCTCAAGATTTTTCTTCCTCCACTGAATTAACAACTTTTATGATTTCAATGGAATCCTAAAACAAAATATTAATGTTCAACTTTGAGCTTAGAACTAAACATATAATCTCTTTTATTTGCAGTGTTGGGGGTAGAATCCAGGGCCTCACACACACTAAGTGCTCTACCACTGAGCTATGCCCACAGCTCCAGGCCTAAAAATCTTGAAAGAGAAAAGGGTGTCTTAATTTTTCTGGGTCTCTTTCTTTTGTATATCAAGAGCAAAGCTTGATAATCTGAGCATAAGGTTGCACTCTGAGCCATGGTATTAAGATCAAAAAGTGCATGGAATAAGGAGAGTAATTTTCAAATATGAATGAGAAAATAACTACTAGATAAAGGAGGACCTTAGAGAGGGACTTGATGGGGGAAAGTCAAGAGCATTAACCCTAATCAAACTGACCCCTAACTCAGATGAAACTACAACATTCACCTGCAGTATGGACAGGCAAGATGATGGGTATGGAAAATTTAAGACAGTTGCCCATTTTCTATGTTAATCCTGAGATATCTACAAGCTTCCCAGAGAAGTCTTGCACTGTAGTTTCTGAAGTTGTTTGCTGGTCTTTTGAAATGAATATTTTGCAGCATGTGAAACATTCAGCTTTGATTTGAAAAAGCTAACGTAAAAAATAACTTCTCTAACAAGTTCGAGATCACTTCCAAAGTTTGTATTTTTCACAGAAAACACTTTTTAACTAAGCCTATTCCCTCGTGCTGATTCTGAAAAATTTCTGAGATTTTGTTTTTGCAATTGAAAGTAGACAGGCTTTTTTTTTTTTTTTTTTTTTTTTTAAGTGTTGAACTATTTGTTTTTGGAAGACATTTTACTCCATTGTCATTATTTTTTTTAAAAAATTTACTTTTTTCATTTGTTCTTTTCATATGTATTTATTAGCACAGTGTATTTTGACATACAAACATGGAGTATAACTTCCATTCTTGTGGTTGTACATGATAAGGAGTTACACTGGGTAGACACTTATTTTAAAACAGTATTTTCTCTCTTCTCAATCAATCTTGTTTACATCAAATTTCAAAAATAAGCTATCATATGTTGACCCATAAACAGTACAGGGGAAAAAAGAATTAACTTTAGAAAGTAAACAACCAAAAGAAAGGACATGTCATCATTACCAACATGTTTCCCTAATTTTTTGCTTAAATCAGGACAAAGCATAAAACAACAACAACTCATCTTTTCCCTTGAGGAAATTATAAACAACATCCTGAATATTACAAAACAGATATCCATACAATGGGATATCATTGACCAATAAAAAAACACATTATCACATTTTTAAGTGTGGTTTTAATATAGCATATAGATATGATCCCATCTCAAAAACATATATCTTTATGAAAATGACTATGAAATGATATTTCAGAATATTAAAATTTTTCCTCTTTTGCTAAATCTGAAATTTTAAACATTTTTTAATAAAACAAAACAATGTCTCACATAGAAAGAGATATTTTTGATTTTTTAAAATGGAAACAGGTATCAGTTTCAGTTCATGTTGTTAAAAAAAAGTTAGTGACTCTGTCCTGGAAAAAAAGAAAAAAGAAAAGAATAATTCATCTCAGACAAATGAACATAAGCTTAATATTAGAGCAAATGAGAAATTGAAATTTGGGGATTTTCTGCTGGAACTAATTGGTGAACTTTTCATTTATTATTTACCCTTTCTGAAACCTTGTGGTCACAAATGAGCAACAGACACTTGATGGCATGCCATCCATGTTTTGCTCAGTAAGGATTCGGGCAGCTGTTCAATGTGGCTGAAATTTTGAGAGGTTAACTGAAAAGGATGATGAGATCAACAGGACACAGCAGTGGCAACATGCCCCAAGTCATGAAATTCAGTCTAAAAATCTAAAATGAACAAAAAGCTACAAAAGAGCCCAGCACTCTTAAAATTTAAGGGAAAGATTTCAGGTCAGGAGCCCTGCACGCCTGAGTTCTCTCTTTCAACCATTCCTCCTTGGAAGAAGGGCAGGGCCCCCATAGAGGGGGCAGAACCACAAATACAAGACGATAGCACATTTTCAGAAGGAAAACTGTGACAGCTTCCATGCTTATGATATTTTTTCCTTCTTCAAAAATTTCTCCTTAAGATTAGGAATGTCAGACATTGACATAAATCTCAGAGAAGTGACCCGTAAAGTAATTAGAAGAGGAATTCCCCCCTGCCCCATCCTCTTGTCTCAGAGCTGGGTCAGATGAAAGGCACCTCTGTTTACTTCCTGATCCATCTAATTTCTGTAACGAGGACCATCCCAAACTCATCTCCCAGCAGCTGCTAGAACTGAAACTCAAGAGCTTGCCCCGGGCACCATCGCACCTTCTTACAGCCGCTCAACCCTAATGGATTATCTTTCCTTAGCCCAGGTGGCAATTTAACAGGCAGCCAAACTTTTACACGAGTAAGAGACCCCTGAAAATAACTTCAAAGACCACAGCCCTAATGCAGAGCTAGGAAAACACAGCATTTTCTAAAATGTACATCAACAGCCCATTCTCTCATCCACACATCCCAAAGGAAAGTAATTATGGCAATAGTGGGAATGATGGGGAGCAAAGATCAATAAGTAAAACTATGAAAAGTTAAAAAAAAAAGATTTTTCATTAGGAGTTCTGAAACTTTAATTCATTTCAAACATAAAAATTAAGTACTCATACTTCCTTAAGGACTTAGTTTATTTTCAAATAAACTGTTACTCTATTTTTGTGTGAGAAACTTTTTACAAAGTTCTGAAAGCAATACCAAATGATTAACTTATTCCTTTTTTATTATACATTTCTATTTATTTTTAAACACCAAAAACATTTTAAAAAATTTTCCCATGGTCATCCTGTTCACAATGGCCTAGCGCTTTAATTAAACAGCTCACGTAAAAATGTTGGTAAATGGTATTAGCACATCCACCTCGATATTTCCTGACAATGAAAACCCACAAAACAATCTAGAAAGTAGATGAGTCAAATAAAGAAAGAGCAGATAAATTGACAGACAGACTGGAAGCTGAGAAAATACGGCTTTGAAGGGCTCATAGAAGACTCTAAATTACAGGATAATGCACATAAAAGCACTCTGACACAGAAGAGAAACATTGAACCAATATTAGACGGTTAATAGTTAACAGAGAAACAATTACTGCATGTACTGGTATTACTACATATATGTAGATGGACACATGATAAACTATCATTTTTTTTTTTAGTGTTTTAAACATCAGATTTGGGAAATTTAGCTACAGAAATTTAGGGTTTCTTTTTTAATTCATAAAATAATATCTCAGTTTATATATAAATGAAAAGGAGAAAAAATACACACAATATGTCCCACTAGAATGTTTGGAAAATGCCAGATCTGTCTTGTCTTTGGATTTTAATCTCATATGAGCTGACCACTATCTAACTATGTGCAACTACTGGAAAGAATTCTTTCAAAAATGAAACAGATGTGGAAAAGAAAACAACAGAAATGAAGGTTTGTTGCATAAGAATAAATAAAGTCTCAAATTGCCTCACAGTTCCCAGTCACTCAAATTTTATTTTCTTTGTTGCATAGGATGGAAAATGAAAATTAAAATATATGTTGTCCAGTAAGATATTTGGTAATATAATCATACTTCTATGGAAATGGAACTTCTATTCTTACTTCTTAAATAAAACTGTGCTTTCTCTACCTGGATGGAACTTTCTCCAATATATTTATTAATATCCATGTAAGTGATGCTTGTGGCCTCCGTTGCGTACAAGCAAAAGCTGAAGAGGTGGATGATAATCTGACTAGGAGCTCAAGCCTGCAAATGGGACCTTTTGCACAGATTCTCTTTTTCATTTTGTCACACCCCATTTGTCTTTCAGGAAATAGCTTATTTTTCCCGGCATGATCCCAATATAGATCCCAGATTTCTTATGAGTTTTTAAATTTCCCAGTGCTCATTTGATGAGGTTCCATGAAAGTGGTTATAAATTTAGTAGCAGGAGAGAAATACACTAGGAAAACAAAAAGCCAATTTGAACAATTTGAAGCAGGTCTGAGTACTGTGGCATCAACTAGCTTTATGAGCCTGGGATGGTCACTTCATTTATGTGGACCTGACTTCTCCTTTTGGCAAGAATAGGCTAGGAGAGAACTGAATTTTGGAAGTCAGTTTTAAGATTGGTACTCCATTATCAGGCAAATTATATTTTAATGTTTGGCACCCATGTCATCTTCTATGATCTATTATAATTTTTTATCATTTTCTCTAAGTTCTCTTGACAAATGTGCTAAAATGTTGGTCAATAAAATAGGCCAGCCATTTGGGTTTTCCATTTTTAAAGGTAATGGAATAAAGGTCCTCTACATTTATGATCCATTCCAAGCCATGTACCACCTTAGTGACAGACTAGAAAAATGAAATCAAGACTCCTAACTTCCTAAGCAGCATTTTGAACTCTGTGTTTTCATCTAGAGAAGTTGTTGCAAGCGCTGGTTAAGAATGGAACGTGACAATTGCAAAGACATAGAAACAAAATTGAAAAATAAAGAAAATGGACTAACCTCACGGATGGAAATGCTTCTAGAAGCATATTGGGTCTAGAAAAAGGTTTAAATAATCTCTCTTTATCCTCTCTCCCTGGAAAATAACATCCATTCTTTACCACCAAAATTACTCTTACATAATCTATGGAAAAAAATGAGTAATATCTTTATTCCTTTATTTCATTACTTACATCCTTATTTTAGATTATTTGCTATAGAGCTGACCACATTGTCTCTCTCGGGCATGATGTAGAGCTTTCCATATAATGGGTGCCTGGATTTACCTTGAATGATCACACTGTTCTTTCTATTCTAAGGAAGTCTTGTTACTTAAATCTCTACTTTAGCACTTAGCCTGTGTCCTTCCACAAAGTACTCAAATTCTCTCACCTTTAATTTCTACTTTCTACATTCTTACTTGCTAGGATTATCATAAAAATCAAAGGAGATGATGTAGATAGAATACTTAGTACAGACCTTTAATTTTGTTACTATTTTTATTTTCATGTGCCTCCATTTCTTCTTTTCTCTCCAAAGAGGTCTGTCATCTTTACCTGCCAACCCAAAAGAAATTCCATGCATAATTCAGTGCATAGTACATAGTAATTCACCTATATTAATAATTTTGTTTGATGCTTTTCTTAAATCAGTGGTGGCACTCTATCACATGTATACTAATTTAATGTGAGCCCTGGGTATACCCACCTGGAGAAGCACCAGAGAGACATAACCTGCCAGGGAGAGAGATGGGCAGATTTTAGAAGCAAACAAACAAACAAAAAATAGTCTACAAAAGGACCAATAGTTTAAAACTGAATGATGGAAAGGCAAATGGAGGATGTCATGAACAGAAAGAGAAATCCAAGAAAGAGCAGTAGGGTTAGGTGGGATCATGAAGTGCTCAAGTGTTAGCTGTGAAATACCCTCACATACCAGGATGTGCAGTACACAGAAAGAGTTCTAGACAGGAGCCCAGGAGACAGGTCAGACTGGAGTTGTCTCCTGTTTCAAGGTTTCCAAGAAGGTACATGCTTAAGTTGAGTTGCCATGGAGACCCTAAACTGGAGAAAAGCTGGTAAGGACCAATATTTGGGAAGTACCCATGTTTAGGGACTGGAAAGAGAAAGAAATATTCATTTCAATGTAACTACTAAGCACTATCTCCAAAGTTTGCAGGAATGAGGCTTCATGGTATCCCTTCTACCATAGAAGGGATACCATAGACATCTTCATTTATAGATGATCACTCTGCAAGTTGAGAAAACAGAGAAACTTGCCAGACCAGAAATTACACTGGCTATGTAGACAATTAAGCCACATGATTTCCTTTTTCTTCTCAAATAATTAATGTGCAGGAGAACACAAACCTACTGTAATTGTAGAAAATAGCCTATATTACATTATCTAGCATGCTTTTAAATGAATTCCATTTTTAATAAAGATACCAATATCTCTTTAGAGCTAAAAAAAAAAAAAAAAAAAGAATAGGCTGGGCATGCTGGTGCAGGACTATAAGCCCAGTGACTCGGGAGGCTCTAGGAGGAGAATCTTAAGTTCAAGGCCAGCCTCAGCAACTTAGCAAGGTCCTAGGCAACTTAGTGAGATCCAGTCTCAAAATAAAAAATAAAAAGGACTCAGGATATGGCTCAGTGCTTAAGTGTCTCTGGGTTCAATTCTTGGTACCAAAACAAAAAACAAATAACAAACATCAAAAACAAAACCATTGGTTCTTAATTATCTGCAGGATATGGAAAATGCAAAATAGGAGATAACCTGAAAATAATCACAGATGGACTTAGGATATATATGTGTTCACCAATGAATGACAATTTTCTTTTTAACTTTCTATCTGGCCTCTGTTGCAAATATAGTGATAAGCCAGGGTCTGGTATGAGGAGAGCTGAGAAATGCATATTCCTTTGATTGAAAACTTTCTCAGCCCTTCCAAGGTATCTACGGTCCTGATGCCAAAGGCCCTGTTTCCTAAAGGATGCTGCCTATTGGGATCACCTGAGGGTCTTGCAAAAAAAAGAAAAGCCTGGCTTCCTCACTCAGATATTCTTTAATATAATTCCTATGGGATGCCACCCGAGTAATAGGAGTTTTAAACATTCCTTCGATGATCCTTTTCTTCAGTAAAGCTTGCAGCTTGCAGTTAGAGGGAAATGTAATTGAGAATAGACTCCTTATGTCTTGCAACTTGAGATGGAAGGAACAAAGATTAAGAATTAAGACATCAACAAGTAATTATTTAGAAGCAACAGAATGTCCATAAAATTTTGTATTCAACTGTGCTTTCAAAACTGAATAATACTGTCACAGATAATAGAATCTACTTGAGACCATCTACGTGAAATTATATTAGAATTGAAATGCTCAAATAATCTATAATTTAGATTTTAAAAAATAATGTGGTACATACCAACAGCACACGTTTTATGAATTTATGACTAAAATATTTGGAAATATGTTTATTTTTCAATTCAATGAGTGCTTTTTCAAATAGAATACCCTGTGACAAGTTTTCAAACATTATCATATTTTTAAAATCACTTCCCATAAGATTCCTCTGAGTGACACAACTGAAGAACAGGTCTCAGAGCACCGACACTGTGATTATGTGAGTTGTTTAATAAAAATGTGGCTATTTTTCTTTTGACTCAAGACTTAACAAGAACCAACATTTCTAAACATGCCTCAATAACTCCTAAAGTCGGAGGACTATTATCCTGATACAATAAGAATGAGATGTTGTTCTTTCTTTATAGATAAGGAAACTAATTCTGTAGTCATGGAAAAATGATTATAATCATTAGGGTGTTTGCCTGCTGCCAAATAAGTACATGATTATCTTAGTTTATTCTCACTAAAATGGGATAGAGTAGACATAGCATTTTAGGTCACTTTTTAATAATATTAAAAGTGAATTTTTGCTAAACATATTGTCTTAGGCAATGACTGATTTTCTCTATTAAGAAACAACTAATAATAAAAGCATAGTATCTGGGATAGAAAAACTCAAAACTATACAGAACCATTGGAATCTCAAGCTCACATGTTAGGTTTTATGAAGACACAATTACAGAAAGATTTTGTGCTTTTGATAATGAGGACATCTAAGGTGATATTGGACCTTCAGAAGTGGCCACTCTGCTTTGCTGCAACTGGATGAGTAGCTGCAACTTGCCTTTCTGAAAAAGCATTAACAAGATTCTTTTTGAGTGCCTCTATCATGAATTTAGAAGTTCTGTAAAGTTTCCTGTCTAGAAGCGACTGGAAATGATTCATCATTTTTTAAAAAGCAATACATTTTCAACAGTACATGGAATTAAAAGAAGGGTGTATTCATTCAGAAAAAAAATCTGAGGGGATTTTGATTGTTTTCCATTTGGGGGCAGTGAAACAAATATATACATGAGTACTTTATCATATGGAGTTTTGCAGACTTTTAAAAATCTAGACACGAAGTCATGAAACTTTCATTTTTTTGGAGGGGGGAATATCTTAATGGTGAACATCAGACATAGATGGATCATCATTTGTTTTAAAAATCCAGTTATATTAGAAATTATTTGTCTCCACATTTTTGCCTTAACGAACAATATTGTAATAAATATCTGCACATAATCCTGTTTGATCATTTCTTTAGGAGAGATTTTTAGAAGCAGAATTGTGCTGGATGCAGCAGGAAAGATAAAACTTATAAACTCTTTGAAGTCTCTTAATACTTACTGACAAACCGCTTCCCAGAAAGCTGTGCGAATAAAAGCTCCCATGAGAACTGCATGAATGTGTGCCTCACTCTACCCATAGGAACATACAATATTATTGTTCTAAACTTTTGTCAATCAAACTATATTCTTCTAATTTGCTATCATCAATTATTAGTGATTAATCATAAATAATAGTGATTATAGTTTCTTGCATATTTGAATTTCAAGGACTAGAATAAAAATTGTTACAAATAACCCATGTAAATGAAAGTCTTTTCTGTCTCATGAAACAGAATGGTGATGGAAGTTTTCAAGGGCAAGGGAAAGAAAAGTTGCAATTATTAACAAATACAATAATATTTTTTAGTCATTATGGGATTTTGTTGTTACTGAATTTCAGAAAGTTTAAGGTTTTCAGAATTTTCCATTTATTATGCAGCATCAGTGTGATTTACCATCAGTTGTAACTTAAAATTTTGTCCTATTTGATTCTATAATTATAAATTAAAAATGGTTTTGCTCTCATTTAAGTTGTTAAAAATTTGGGATTTATGGAGTGCATGGACTTCTCAAAGAATTACCATCTTAAAAATAAAGTCATAGAAAACAATATGTTGGTTGTGGTGACCACCCTCTGTAATCCAAGCAGCTCAGGAGGCTGAGGCAGGAGGACTGCGAGTTCAAAGCTAGCTTCAGCCAAAGCAAGGCACCAAGCAACTCAGTGAGACCCTGTCTTTAAATAAAATACAAGAAAAGGGCTGGGGGTGTGGCTTAGTAGTTGAATGCCCCTGAGTTCAATCCCCGGTACCAAATAAATAGAAAGACAATCCAAAAGACCCTCTCTTTATATCTCTGTTGGTTGAAAACAAATAAACAAGCTAGGCACAGTGGTGCACACCTGTAATCCCAGCACTCTGGGAGGCTGAGGCAGGAGAACTGCAAGTTCAAAGCCAGTCTCAGCAATGTAATGAGGTCCTGAGCAACTTAGTGAGACCCTGTCTTTAAATAGAATATAAAAAGGACTGGGGTTGTGGCTCAGTGGCTAAGACCTCTGAGTTCAATCCCCAGTACCAAAAACAAAACAAAACAATATGGGAATGAAAAAACAGTGAATTTTTTATAAAGATGCATGCCTAAAAATATAAAAGTTACAAAAAAGTGACAAGAGAAGAACAAGTTGGTTTTAAATTTTATGAAGCCACAGGTAGTTTAAAATTAGTTGAAGGCAACCAACACACTTAAACGCTGCTTATACTTCAATCCAAGAGATTTTGTTTAGGTTCATTTTTTTTAAAATAGAAGATATAAGATGTGATGTCATACCCTGTTCCTATCACATATATCTTTGAAATTTACTGTCCATAAATCACAACAAAACCAAACAATATTGTTTTACTCAAGAGTATAGAATTCCTATGTAATTTTCAAAGTAATAATAATGATACAAAGGAACTTCAGTACTGAAGTAGCTATTTCTCATAATTTATTTCTTTAAAATATTGTTTGTGATCATGAATTTATTTTAAGGATAACCACAGACATCATACTTTGCTTAATGCATCTTTTGAAATAGTAATATGTACAAACATGTATAACTATGTACTTATATATTGAGGTATATTGTCTCTATGTGAATATACCTCTATATGTAAAACTTGAAAATATTTATGTATACACTTATAAATGCATAAACAAGAGAATTATACTATTATATACACTTATTTACAGAATCTTTCTGTGCTACATAAGCAATGTACAATTCACACGTAAATGTGTATCGTTTGCATATGATGTTAATTTTCCCCCGTAAAATAATAGATTATACGTCTTATTTGGAATGAGATTAGCAATGAATTTCTTTTAACAAGAACATTAAATGCATTGAAAATAAGTGGATAAAGTTCCTATATATAATAAAAATTCTAAATTATACAAACCAGCTTTCAAAAGTAATAAATGTGAATACAGTAACAAATTAATAAAAAGACTACTATCCAATACATTGAAGAATAAAATAAATCAAAATAAAGATTTTTTTTATTTATCTATTTTTATCCTTTGTTACCTATGATGTTAGGGGAGGGGATTTAAAAGACCAAAGGTAGAAGTTTGTATAGGAAAACAGATAAGGTACTTTCACTTTTAAAAATAACTGCAGTTTATTTGGAATACAATTATCTTTGCATTTGACAACTGATTACAAGTGATATGAAAGGTTCAAATATGTGCATGATTTATAAAATCATGCTTGCCATAAATCTTATTTTAATCAATAATTTTGTTAAATACAGTCTCTTTTTTGTTCCTGACTCTGCAGACAGGGACAGAAACATATTTCTGATTAGACTAAAGGTGATTTTCCCATGGTGGGTTGTGGCTACTAATTTCAGACTGTTCCTACCCTGAAGATTTGTAAATTAGCCAAGTTTGACATTTGGCTTGGGAAATCACCAAAGGGCCACTGTAGCTATTAGATAAAGTCTTTCGTTTGTATTTTTCCAAAAACAAATTAAGTTATGAAATATCTGTTTTAACACTCAGAAACCCATCATGCTTATGTGATGAGCTAAGAATGTAGAAATACCAAATGAGATCAAAGGGGAAAATTTGCATTCTCCCTTTTTTCTCTCGCCAAAATGTCACTAGTAACATTTCCAAAACTACTTTTTTTTACCAGATTTCTTGGATGCTTTAAGCCCTCAGGCTAACAAAAGTATTAAAATAGAGACTCGAGAATCCAAAAGAGGCACCTAAATTTAAGCAAGTGTACATTAAGAAAAGGAATGCAGTCTTTTTAATTAGCATGTCACCTCCTTGGATGCCAGGTGTTCCTTAGAAGTTACCTGAGTAAGTATTGATCCATCTAAACTTCATACGACTTGACAAGATAATGTGGCAACAAGAGCTTTGAGGGAAAAAAAATATGTCTACAGACTTGTTTACTGCTTCAGTCCTGTTTAAAAAAACCTCACAGGGTAGTCTTTGTTCCTTGCAGGGTAGTGCCCTTTGTACAAGTTAATGCTTGTAGAACAATTTTATTGTGATTATTTGTTGTTCATTATTTATATCTGCAGATTTAAATGTGTTGTAATTATCAGAGTTTCTCAGGCTATTTTCATCCCCCAGATGTAGGTAACATGTTACATGTACTTACATACAAAAGAAATCATGCTGCATGAAATAGTAAAAATGTGTGCCTATCTGTTTTTTTGTACTTAAGTGTTTAATTATATTCATTTATATATGCATGCATAGAGATTTGTTTATGAACAATAGATATTCATGTATTTGCATATTAAAATGGATTTTTTGTGGATCCACAAATTTATTAGAACTATAGGTGTGTTGGAATGGGTTTCTTCCTTAATATTGAAGCATTCTTTGAAAACAAGGAAATATATAATTAATTAGAACAAGTTAAAATAAAAAAATAAGGAAATATGATGTATTCACAATTCCCCTACTTTAAAAATGCTTAAGAATCAAAATGATAGCATAATCTAGAAAAACATTAAGGTTAGGGTAATAAAAATACAAACAGGTTCAAGGACCAAGCATTTTCCATTTAACCAAATATAAAGAGGCAGCCACCAAGTGTCATTTCAGAGTAAAGCTGACTGAGCTCTCATGACACCTGACAGAACTCTCCACCTATAGGAAACCATCATTGGGTAGTCACCTTACACTGCAAGCAGAAAACAGACTCGCTGCTCACTTTCGAGAGCTGCGCAGAAATTCTTAAAATAAAACCAAAAGTAAATTCAACTTTTAGAAACTAGATGTGAAACTGTGCTGACTAAAGCTGCCATGTCTCATAGAATTGACTAGTAAGCAATCATGACAAAGAAAAATTGGAACATCTAACCAACCATGTGTAATAGAGAGACTGGCACACACATGGATTCTGATAATTAGCAGGACTTAATGCAGGATAAAGCAGTAATAGTTATCCAAGTCTCTCACAGAGCAAGAAAGTATTTCACTTAAAAATCCATTTTTTCAAAATGGATTGTTATGATCTGAATGGAATTCCTTTTCAATTAACTATCACTGTATAACAAATCACTCTAAAGTTCTATGACCATTTTAGTATCTTTCATGATTCTTTGGCTTGCCTGGTCTCAACTGGTTCTGTTGTTATTTCTGTGATGTCACCTAACTGGACTTGAAATCCAACATGGCTTTGGAACTTGGTTGGTTGTTGGTACTAATTGTCTGCAAATGACCCATTTGAAGCTTTTGAGAATGCTTCTTTTCTCCTGCATGTAATGTGAGTTTCTCATACTGAGAAACTATGTCCCAAGAAGGAGCATTCAAAGACACATTCCAATCATAAGGCAAGGCTCTGTTTGTATTATGTATGCTAATATCTCTCCACCGTGCATAAACATGAGAAGGCATAGGTTCTCTGGGGGACTCAAAAGTCTGTCTCTATCATTTCCAAACTTGTGTTTATGTGATATCACAGTGGATTGGTTTCAGGAGAAATAGATTCAGATTAACAGAATTTGGGAGGGAAAGGAAGATAGCTAGAATATGGCCTCAAATGGAGACTAGCTTCATATTGGGCTCTTGGAAATCTCTGGAACTAAATTTCACCCAGATTTGGCTGAACCACCAGGCAAAAGGAGCCATGAGACTCTTACAATGAGGCCATTCAGTTTTTAGTTGCGGTCTTTTCTGGGAAAGGTCATGAAGGCACAGTGTCTCCCAGAGAGATAGTTTAGAGCTGTTGTTCAGAGAAGGGATCTTTTGGAGTTGTTAGCAAGCCCTCAAAGTAAAGGCAACAAGAAGCACATATAGCCTACAAAACTTCACTGTCATATTTCTAGAAGTGTTAAGGTCAGCAATCTTGATCACACAAACATCATGGAGTTCTTCACATTGTAAAATTGTCATTCACATTTCGTCTGTCTTGACTTTCAGGACCTAAGAAACCAAGAACAAAGTCCCTAAAAAGAGAAAAGCATAATGCCAAGCTTTATTATAAAAACTTCTTTATTCTTCTTACTTTAATATTTAAAAGTATTTTTATACCTATCAGAATAATACTTATGTGTTTTCTCCTTACTGTTATTAAAATCTGTTGAAAGGCATGCCAAAAATTTTTTTATGAAATTCTTATATTTCTTATTTTGGGGAAAGAATATCCTAATGAAGTGGATATATAATTTGCTTCCTGGATGGTAAAAATGAATAAAAGTAAAATAGAAGAGGAAGATGAAACAAGGAGAATTTCTCCTAGAAATGAATCCAAGAGGTTTGCTTATTTTTCCACTAAGCTGTTGAACATTTTCTTGTTTTGCCTACCCAGCACGTGTATGCTCTCCCTCATTTGACACAGACACAGATACACACACACAAATAATATAGTTTTAGTCAATTGTTGATGAACCTATGATTTGTGACTGAATTATAACTGATGAATACATGAAAGTATGCTGAGATCAGTTATAATTTTGTAATGGAAATATAAAATATAAATACACAAATTTTTAATGCATTAGGAAACAACCATTTGATGAAAAAAGTGCCATCTAATCTAGTTTAAGAAAATATGCACAAAATATGCATATTAGTGAAAACATTAATTGATACAACTTGCTTGTAGAAAAAAATTAATAATACCTACAGAATTTTAACATGCATACATCATTAGATCGACAAAGTGAGCCTAAAAATATTTTTCTAAAACTGTACATGAAGAAATGTGTTTTGTGATAGATTTCTTATGCTTTAAAAAAAAAAGAAAAACCTGATAAAGCAACAGGTAAATTTCATGGAATAATTTAGCTTGTTTCAAAGAATAAGGTAGAACTACCTGTGGTCTAAGGTAATGAGAAACACACATACACATTCACAGTCACATGTTTTCCTTTATGCTTTGAAACTTCCCTGAAGATTAGCTGACCTGTTAATGCAACTGGACTCTATGAAAAAACTATGTAGATGTTATAGAAAATTCTAGAAGAAACCCTGGGAAAAAAGGATTCTATGCTGGTTGGGTCACACAATAAGAGCAGTGCACACTTGTGTCACTGTGTGGAAGAGAGCTACTTAGGCAAGCTGCTAGACAGGGAAACCAATCACTGTCCTATTCTATTGAGATTTTAGAGTTCATTTGTGATTGCAGCCTACTTTTGCCTATAACATGAATATCTAATTTGTGAAAGTTACAAAATAAATTTTAATACCAGAATTATCTTAAGTTTGATTTTATTATGCTCCATTTAGGATTCCCTATGAGAAAATAGTCAAGAAAGAAATAGGATATTTTCAATAATTCCATGTATTAAATGATTTTAATGTACAATTTAACTTTCTTCTTTCCTCAAATCAGCCATATTTTGAAACACAACTGAGTTTCTAGGCACTTTGATAGAGTCTAGAACTATACATTTAATGTAAGGCAGCGAACCGATAATCTCATTCACAAAATTATTTCACAGAAATTGTAAAAACAATTTACATTGTTTGTAACTATTTAACTATTTAGGAATATGGTTTGTAACTATTTAACTGTCTCACCTCAGGTAGAGGAAATGCCTGTGTATGAATCATCGCTCAATCAAAAATCTGGTGATGACCCATCTCAGGTAAAGTTCACACCATACAAAGTAAGGAAATTCTTACAAAGAGAGTGATGCAGCTCTAGTAATGGGCTTCACTAATTTGAGTGAATCTAAATGTTTAGTTTGCAAGTGGTGTTAACTCATGATGTTTTAGAGTATTCTATTTAAATTATGAGATTGAATGCAAGATGGCTAAGAATTATAAAATTCTGTGGAAAACACATCATCATTTGATGAGTAAAATAGTAAAAATGATCAGATCCTGTTGGCAATAGCTTTCTGTAAACTTCACCCAAAAAAGTAGGAATAGCATTGACTTTAACCAGAAAATAGCTATCTAATTGAAGGCATTGGCGCCAACAATTTTAGCATCTTTATATTTATAAAATCAATTTTTGTCAGGGTGTCATTTGAGTCTTCAAAACCTTGAGAGTATTCTAGGTCACAAAGCTGTAATGCTGTAGGCATAGACCTATAGTATGCTTTTCAATAATCAAAGCCCTACTTAATATACTCATAAAAACATACAAATCATTTTATTTAAATACTTTCAACACACAGGTATGTGATATTATATACATAAGTATATTTTGACATAATATCACATACTGAAATTTGTTAGGTTTCCTCTTTTTCCTATCTGTGATTTGGACTGTCTCACTCTCACATGGGGTAGGTCTTGGTAATCCTCTAGGGATGGACTATCTTCAGCTTACATAGGTTGTCACCTGCCAAGCAATCCTTCTTATGTGCACATTATCTTGGATAATCATGTTTTATTCTTTTTATCCATGAAAGGATCTTCTCCATCAACTGACTTCAATTTTCAGTGAAATACCTGGTTATTGATTTTATTGTAGAGAGGAGAGTGGTAACCTGGATCATTTGAGAAAATTTTACTTCCCAATATTCTTTTACAATGTTCTGTATGACAATGTCTTTTTACTGAATACTTTAAGAACAAAACATTTCAACTTTTCACTGTAGGCAAGATATCCTATCTGAAACTCGAAGTGTTATTAAAATGAAACCTTCTGCTAACAGTGATTCCATTTTCAGTGTGAATTATGCAAATATTCCTAACGTGGATTCATTGAACTTTATCTTTCCATGTATTGGACTGAAAGTTTCCACCCTTATCCAGGTGTTTCAGCGTGGGAAGAAGCGTATAAGGATAAACAAAAGAACTCCTTGCTGCCAACACCTTATCAGTCTGTGTTGAAAAATTCATATTGCTACAAGGAAATTCTTGTCCTATCATATCACTGGAAGAAAAGGGGAGTGGAAATGCATAGGCTTGCAAACCTTTAACTTACTTATTAGAAACAGATTTCACTGGGCAGGAGTGAAAGGGAAAAAGGGTTCTTCAGCAAAGGGGCTGATTCACCACCAAGTATTGTCTTGGATATGTCAGGGCAGGAGGTGGAAATGAGAAGATGCATCAGAACCCCTTTGTTCTGAGACATTTTTTAATTTATATTTTTAAATGCATTTCAAGTCATAGTACACATATACAGCTCAATTTTCCATCTCTCTGGTTGCAAACAAGACAGAGTCACATCATTCGTGTCTTTATACATGTACTTAGGTAGTGATGTCCATCTCATTCCACCATTTTTGCTACTCCCATTCCCCTCCCCTCGCCCACCTCCCTCCTGCCCCATCCAAAGTTCCTCCATTTCTCCCATGCTCCCCACCCCCACCCCCATTATGTATCAACATCTACTAATCAGAGAGAACATTTAACCTTTGGCTTTAGGGGTTGGCTTAACTTCACTTAGCATGATGCTCTCCAATTCCATCCATTTACCTGCAAATGCCATAATTTTATTCTCTTTCATTGCTGAGTAATATTCCATTGTGTATATATACCACAGTTTATCCATTCATCTATTGAAGGGCATCTAGGTTGTTTCCACAGTTTAGCAATTGTGAATTGTGCTACTATAAACATTGAAGGTGCTGAGGATTTAACCCAGTGCCTTACACATGTGAGGCAGGCACTCTACGACTGAGCCACAATCCCAGCCCCATATCCCAGAGATTTTGATATGTTGTATCAGAGTTCTAATTTACTTCCAAATATTTTTTATCTCCTCCCTGATGTTTTCTGTTACCCATGCATCATTAAATAGTATATTATTGAGTCTCCAGCTGTTGGAGTAGCTTCTTTTTATTAAACTGTCATTAATTTCTAATTTCATTCCATTATGGTCAGATAGAATGCAGGGTAGTATCTCTAATTTTTTTGTATTTTATAAGACTAGCTTTGTGGCATAGCATATGATCTATTTTGGAGAAGGATACATGTGTGGTGAGAAAAATGTGTATTTCCTTGTTAAAGGATGGAATATTCTATATATGTTGTTAAGTCTAGATTATTGATTGTTCTATTGAGTTTTGTAGATTCTTTGTTTAGTTTTTGTTTGGAATATCTATCCAGTGGTGAGAGAGGTGTGTTAAAGTCATCCAGTACTATTATGTAGTGGTCTATTTGATTCTTGAGGTTGAGAAGGGTTTGTTTCACATACATGGCTGCCCCATTGTTTGGAGCATAGATATTTAAGATTGTTATGTCTTCTTGATGTATGATTCCCTTAAGCAGTATGAAATGACCTTTTTTTTTATCCCTTTTCACTAACTTTGGTTTGAAGTCCACTTTATCTCATATAAGAGCGGAAACCCATGCTTTTTTACACAGTCCATGTGAATGATAAATTTTTTCCATCCTTTCACCTTCAATCTGTGAGTATCTCTATGACATGAGTCTCTTGGAGGCAGTATATTGTTGGGTCTTTTTTTAAAATCCAATCTGCCAGTTTATATCATTTAATTGCTAAGTTTAGGCCATTGACATTCAGTGTTATTATTGAGACATGGTTTGTATTCCCAGACATTTTAGTTTATTCTTAGTTTTTAATTTGACTGGGTTTCTCCTTTGACTGGCCTTTCCTTTAGTGTAGATCCTCCCTTTGCAGGTTTTCATTGTTGTTTTTCATTTCCTCCTCATGGAATGTTTTGCCAAGAATATTCTGTAGTACAGGGTTTCTTGCTGTAAATTCTTTTTATTTTTGTTTATCTTGGAAGGTTTTTATTTCATCATCAAATATAAAACTTAATTTTGCTGAATATAAGAACCTTGACTGGCACCCATTGTCTTTCAGAGCTTGGTATATGTTTTTCCAAGCTCTTCTAGCTTTAAGGGTATGGGTTGAGAAGTCTGCAGAGATCCTAATTGATTTCCCCCTATATATAATCTGATTCCTTTCTCTTGTAGCTTTTAAGATTCTCTCCTTATTCTGAATACTAAGTATTTTCATTATGATGTGCCTTGGTGTAGATCTGTTGTGATTTTGTACATTTGGTGTCTGGTAAGCCTCTTGTATTTTATTATCCAATTTGTTCTTCATATTTGGAAAATTTTCTGATATTATTTCATTGAATAGATTGTTCATTCCTTTGGTTTGAAATTCTATGCCTTCCTCTATCCCAATAATTCTTAAATTTGGTCTTTTCATGTTATCCCATAATTCATGGATATTCTGTTCATGGTTTCTTACCATCTTCACTGTGTGTTTAACTCTATTTTTAAGTTTAAATATTTTGTCTTCATTGTCTGAGGTTCTGTCTTCTAAGTGATCTAATCTGTTGGTGATGCTTTCTATTGAGTTTTAAATTTGGTTGTTTCTTTCATTTTGATGTTTTCTGTTTGGTTCCTTTTCAGAATCTCTGTCTCCTTATTGAAGTAATCTGTTGCTTTCTGTATTTGCCTATGTAGCTCTTTATCAAAATGATCTTTCGCTGCCTGGGTTTGCTCTCTTCTATCTTTCTTTAAGTCAAACAATATTTTAATTATGTACATCCTGAACTCCTTCTCTGACATTTCTTCTGTGCTGACCATGGATTCTAATAATGTAATATTTTGGTTTGTTTGAGGCACTTTCTTCCCTTGTTTTTTCATGTTGTTTGTGTGTCTTCCCTTCTAGCACTGTAGATCAGAGGTGTTATAGTTTTTATCCTATAGGCTTATAGATTCCCTACAGGGTTCCAATACCTCTCCTTTAAGGGGGAGACCAATATTGACAGATTTCAATACAAACAATATATAGTTTCAAACCAAGTAGCTCCTAATAGCTCCTAAATACATTTATGGTTTAGTCACAATATAAATTATGAGTTCAATTAGCATCTACTATATAAACCATAGGTTTGTACAATGGTATACAGTTTCTGCTGGTGGGCTAGAGAGAACTGGTGGTGGGGTATAGGATGAGATGTTTGGGAAGTAGGAAGTGAGGATATAGTTATTAGATCCTAGAAAGCATGAAAGAGGAATCCAAAAGAAGTTGGCTATTAGTAGAAAAAAGAGAAAGAGATTTGGGGAAGACTAGTAAGTTGAAAGAAAATAGAGTACAACTAATGAGACATAAAAATTAAGAAAAATAAAACATGTAAAGGTGGAAGTTATGAGACTATATAATACAACTGTAGTATACTAATCAGATATCCTGGTCCACCATAGCCTATTGCAAAAAAGTACTTGGTTTCACAAATGTTGGGGATGTGAGGGAGGGAAATGAGCCAGAGAGGGAAAAGAAAAAAAAGTAAGAAAGAAAAGAGAGAAAAAAAAAGGAATAAAAGGAAAAAATAAAATGTCCCAATGTAAATAAACAGGATTGCTTCCCTTCTCTTCCAGTAGGTAGAATTGTCTGTTGCTTACTGGCATCTGCCTGCTCTGGTCAAAGATGGTAAAACCAGAGTCTCACAAAGTAGCTGTCTGCTTCAGAGATAGCGTGAAGGGCAGGGCCAGGTGGTGGTTTTGGGTGATGTATTCAGAGATGCAGCTCTGCGATGTGCTGTGCAGAAGTAAAAGTTTGTCTCCAGATCTTGTTCCATGTCCCCAGGTATAGGCAAACAGGAAGGTTCTGCCCTGGTAGATGGAGATCCACACAAGAGCAGCAGCAAGGGGCCCTGCACAGGAGCCAGGGGTCCCACATGTGTGGGCGACCCCAGGTCCTGCACGGTGTGTGGGCACTGGAGCTGGGGATCCTGTGTGGGAACAGGTTTTGCAGGGGCAATCTGTCAGAGTTCTGGCCAGAGTGCGGTGCTGGTCTTTTCATGTTATCCCATAATTCATGGATGTTCTGTTCATAGTTTCTTACCATCTTCAAACGCTGGGTCCTGGCAACCCTGCCGGCATGCGAGTGGAGTTCCCGTGTGGAGGCAGCTATTGTGTGTCCTCCAAAAACTCTCTGAGAAACAGTGTTTGCACTACTTTAAACCCCGGTCCTGGAGAGACTAGGAATGCAGTGTCTGTCTAGGCCACCATCTTGGAACCGATCTGCTGTTCTGAGACATTTGCAGAGATTTTATTTCATCCCGTTACTTCTGATCAAGTGACAACTGACAATATACTGTCTTGTTAGTTTTAACTCACTTTTGTATTTTATCTTGGACTTTCTTTGACTCCCTGCTCACCTTCCCCTGGAATACAACTGGAATTCCAACTGGAATACAAGGTCTATGCAATTAGGGACTTGGATTTTGGTATTAAAAATAATGCCAATATTTAGCACATAGTAAATAGTGGACAAATATTTTGTTGAACAAATGAATAAATGTAGAGTTCTCTTGAGCCACAGATTCCTCATTTGCGGCACATTTTCAGTTTCTGCTAAACAACACTGGAAAAAAATCTCAGAATTTTGGGGACTATTCTATTTCCTCTGTATCTACTAGTGTAAAATTTAAATGATTCTTAAACTCCAAAAAGAAATGATAGTCATGCTATTATTTATTTTGATGACAAATCTAATTAACTCAATATAATTAACTCAATATAATTACACATAAAAATTATACTACTATTCATGATTTTTAAAGCAATGGATATATTAAGGTATGGGCTTTAAATTATTTGTATAATTAGATTTGATTATTTTGTATAATCAATGAATCTTTTCATGATCTGACAATGATATTCTACAAGAAAAAATATCATTATCATGAAAACAAACATTAGCACAACTTAAAAAGCATATTTCATGTATTTGGTGCCAATGTAAACATTTCTAAGAGTAGTTTCATAAATCATTCCTCATTTTATTCTTTTCTTCTGATCTGGAACTCAGTAATACAGAATAGACTTTTATGTTCTACTCCACATTTATTAAATATTCTTCATTTAGTACCTGTAATGTCTTACATATGAGCTGCTGGTATAAGAAGTGGTAGAGGTAGAGGATGGTGTTTCATTTAATATTCAGAAAAATCTTATAAGGCTTATATCACTCCCATGGCTCAGAGGGAAAACCTGATTCAGCAGGTTAGAGACTTTATATGATCAATTTATATTCTTTCTACTTTGTTAGACTGGTATTCACATTTATCACTTAATATGTTAATGAACATGAAAAGTAGCTGGCCATCTCACAGTGGTCATCTTTTACTGCTTTTTCTTTAAAGAAATCAGTCGAAGGGGAGGTAGTTGTTGTTAAAAAAATCTTTATGTAGACCAATGGTACAGAATAGAAGACCCAGAGATAAACCCACACAAATACAATTATCTTATTCTAGATAAAGGTGCCAAAAACATTCACTGGATAAAAGATAGCCTATTCAAAAAATGTTGCTGGCAAAATTGGAAGTTCATATTAACAAAATGAAATTAAACTTCTATTACTCACTCTGCACAAAAATCAACTCAAAGTAGATTAAAGACTTAGGCACTAGAACAGACACCCTGTGCCTAGTAGAAGAAAACATGGGCCCAAATCTTCACCATGTTGGCCTAGAATCTGACTTCCTTAACAAGGCCCCTAAAATGCAAGAAGTAAAATCAAGAATCAATAAACGGGATGGATTAAAACTAAAAAGCTTTTTCTCAGCAAAGGAGTGAGCCTACAGATTGGGAGAAAATCTTTACCACATGCACTTCAGATAAAGAATTAGTCTCTAAGATCTATGATGTACTCAAAAAACTTAACACCAAAAACACAAATAAATAGGCTAAGAAACTGAACAGACACTTCACAGAAGAAGAAATACAATTGATCAACAAATATGTGAAAAAATGTTCAATTTCACTAGGAATTAGAGAAATGCAAATCAAAACTACACTATGATTTCATCTCACTCCTGTCAGAATGGCAATCACCCAGAATACAGGCAACAATAAATATTGGTGAGGATGTGGGGAAAAAGGTACACTCATACATTGCTTGAGGAACAGTGAATTGGTTCAACCACTACGGAAAGCAGTATGAAGGTTCCTCAGAAAACTCAGAATAGAACAACCATTTGACCAGCTATCCCACTCCTTGGTTTATACCCAAAGGACTTAAAATCAGCATACTATAGGGATGCAGCCACATCAATGTTTATAGAAGCTCATAATAGCTAAACTATGGAATTAACCTAGGTGTTCTCCAATAGACGAATAGATAAAGAAAATGTGGTATATATATTCAATGTAATATTACTCAGCCATAAAGAAGAATGAAATTGTGGCATTTACCAGTAAATGGATAGAGTTGGAGAATATCATGCTAAGCAAAATAAGTCAATCCCAAAAGACCAAATTTTTTCTCTAGTATATGGATGCTAATCCACAAAAAGGGGGAGCACTAGGGAAGAATAGAGTTACCTTAGATTCAGTAGAGGTGAGTGAAGGGAGGGGAGGGGATATGGGGATAGGAAAGATAGTAGAATGAAACAAACATTATTACTTTACATATATATGTGACTGCATGACCAATGTGATTCTACAACATGTACAATCAGAAAAAATGAAAAATTATTACCCATCTATGTATATCAAAGTGCATTTTTCTAGTGTCATGTATAACTAATTAAAATAAATAAAAAATTAAATAAATAAAATGGTCTTTATACATTATAAATATAATACATTTCTGGGTCAGAATTTTTTAGAATTTAGTAATTTTTATTTTAACCATTTAATCTCTCTGCTTCTACATATGGTCAAAAATACTGTATCACATATTTGAGTTAAGTAATACTCTTGTTGTTTTAGTACAATTATTCATGGAAGTATATTTGGAAAGTAGGGTTAGGATCTTAGAAGACACAGATCATTTATATGATGACCTATGTTTAGGTTTACTAGATCCTCCTGGAACCAAATATGTTGGCAGTAGAATAAATAAGTATAGTCCAATTAACATGCTAGCTAATTGCGGAAATTTAAGTTAGTCACAGGTACAATGCACATTTTGATATGGATTCATTTCCTATTATACAAAGGAATAGGTTAAAAACATGGAAATTTCTTATTTTCTTGAACCTGAGTATTTTAGTCCTTCTAGCTACACATGCCTTTTGTTATAACCTGTCATTTAAAACAGCAAAGTAATTAATTCAGAGTATCCAAGAGGAGGTATACATTTTAACCATCGGTAATTGTCTGCTATGTTCTGACCACATTAATGTCTGAGTAGTCTAAAAACAAACACTTGGATTTAGAAAAGTGTCAGATCTTCAGATGAAGAATGATGAGATATCTTCAAAATTTGGTGAGTTATGTTTATAGGATATTGGTGTGTAATACTCATTTTTTACCCAATATTTCCCATATATTTCAGACCTTGTTCAGTGTAACACATAAAATTTTCAGATTCATCTATTTTTGGACTAATACTATCATCACTTTACATTTTTATTACAAAGTCTAAATATACACATACACACACAAATCATATAATCATTTGTTTTTCAATTCAGTCATTGCTGGGCATCTCTAAATGCCTTAATAATAAGTTATACTTCATGTATGCATAGTATGTCAAGATACATTCTGATGTCATGTATGTCTAAAAATTAATAAATATATATGTATAAATAAAATAACATAATAAATTTAATGGCTTTGTAATTTATGAAAAGTTCTCTATTCATGGTAGCTATAATAGGGGAAATGTAATACTTACAAATATGTTCCAACAGTAAACAATTATATGGTAATGTTTTTATAATTTTATGTCATGTAATTGTGCTTTTATTTACTACCTTTAGCTAATATCTTACCTTTCCTTTATTAAGCACATACTATGTGGCATTCAGTGAACTAACATTTAACATGCATGACATTGTTTGATCTTCACATCCATGTACTATAAGGATGTCCCTTTAAGAGGCTAATTAAATTATTCAAATGGACCCTACTAATAATTGGCAGATCCAGTAAGTGAATGGTGGGTGGGATGACAAAATAAGAACTGCATCCATTATGGTATGTGCCTATCTAGGAAGAGGAGCTCATATCTTTTTACAATATCTATTAGTCAAGGACCAATCAGGAGAGAGGTAACACACAGTAATTTGATAAGAAGAAATTCAATATGAAGAATTATTGAATTATGGTGGAAGTTACTACAAAGATGTAAAGAGACATCTAAAGGTTTCACCAGGGATTAACAAGTGTACTCAAGGAAGGTCAAAATTGGAGGTGGATCCTCTCTGATGTTCCAAACTCATGGGAGAAGATGTCATTCCTGTCCACTGCTTGACAAAGAAATTCATTGGCTTGCCCAGGATACGGCTGGTCCACAGTCATTGTATAAGCAAAAAGAAAACTCAGAGCCTAAAGATGCTGAGGCCGGTTGGGAGGCCTTTGAAGGCCATTTCGGTGCTGTGGTAAATTTGAGACCAGAAGCATGTGATACCCGTTTGGGAGGGACACAGAAAACAACCCATGCAGCCCAAAGGCTGGTGAACTTCCAAGGAACACAGGTGGGTCAAGGTTGTTGGGTATTTTGTCAGAGGAAGTTATTGCTAGCATGAGCATGTGGACAGTTGCTGGCAAGGTCATTTCCAATTCCACTCGAAGCTTAGAAGTTGCTGATAGATTGTATTTTGGGGGCCTGAAGCTGGGGCAGCACACCAATGTCTCCCACCCACACACCCTGTTGGCTAATTGTGTATCAGGCAGCCTAAAAGATTAAAAAAAAAAAAATCTACTAGGACCAGGATGACCCCTTTCTTCCACTGCTACACTTTCTGACCAAGTTTTACAGAGTGGCCCCTAGATAGGAAGGGTGCTTGGAGAGCTCTGTGCATTATCATAGAGCTGGTATTCAAGAATGAATTTGCAGAGAAGATGCAGCAAATTATAGTTGATTTACACAGTTAAACATCATTTGAGAAGAAGGTCACCAATATTTGAAAGGAACAACATGCCTTAACAGCTGAAGGCTTTCAAGTTTCAGCCAAAGAAAGATTTCTCCATGTAATTAAAAAAAATCAAAAAATAAACAAACAAACAAAATCTCATTTTTTTTAGCCTCAAGTAAAGAATGATTTCAAATAGTAGGGCTTTGGTCATATCTCAGTAACAATACCATTAAAGTTACCTATGCCTGTGACAAATTCTTCAAAATCCCAAGCATGAGTTCCTTAAAATCATGTGGATGTGTTTCATGGAACATAAACAAATTAGAAGAAAAGAGAATGAAAGGAAACAAATTAGAAGCTTTTGTGATTTGTCTATTATAATTGCCATAGAACTGAAAGTTATTTGGGTCCATATCACCCCAGTGCTATTCTAGTTTGAGGTTTACAGGAGCATGAACAGAATCTACAAACTGTGAATAATTGCTCTTAGTTGACTTTTTTTTTTTAATATTTTTTTAGTTGTAGACGGACACAATGTCTTTATTTTATTGCTTTGTATGTGGTGCTGAGGATCGAACCCAGGGCCTCACGCATGCAAGGCAAGCGCTCTACCGCTGAGCTACAATCCCAGCCCCTTAGTTGGCTTTTATTACTAGGAATTAATGAGAAACTCACTTGCATTCTCTTACATTTTTTAAAAATGGTTCTGATTTTGTTCTTTAGTTATTACTTGGAAGAGAAAAGCAGAAACTATTTTTGCAACCATTTAATATGTTTGCAAGAAAGTCAAGTATGACTAGGAAAATATTCAATTATAATTTATGCTTTCATAAGCTCAGCTAGATTTAAAGAATTATCTTGGCCTAAATATTTGAGTGTTTTATGTTTGTAGGGTAGAAACATACAAAATGTTCAAGAAATACATTTCCAGTGATCATACCACTCCATTTATTTCCCCTGTCGTGGTTGTGAAGGAAATGCCAAGTGGAGAAAGTTAAAGAATTTATATATCACTCTTTAATTAAAATAAGATCAGACATACTATGTGGAAAAATAAACAGATTTAAATATGACTATGCTTTTAACTACCACTGAACTAGTTATTTTTCTCTAATGCAACTAGTTAGTCATTGCTCAGGTAAGTGTACAAACTAGCTATTTAGAATGCATGTATAACATATCAAAGATTTTTTTTTAAATAGGAACTTCCTCAGTTTTATAAAAATGGAGTTTCAATATGTGATAGGCACATGATACATATAACATGTGATCTACGGTCTAGGTACAGAGGAACCTGTATGAATCACTGTAACAGAATCTCACAGAAATCATCATCAATTAATTTCCCTGGAACATAGTCGCCCAGATGTCATTGAACATAAAGGGCAGACTCCAGAGCCTCCACCACTGTAGTTTAGAAAAATTCCAGGAATCCTGGGGTAATTTACATATTCATTTTATTCCTTTGCGCATCTGAGAGCAATATTTGCTTTTCAAAAGTATGACATGAACAAGCTCCTGTAACTAACTAAGAGAACCGAACCCTCTAGGACAGTCAAGATGAGAAGTTCGAAGCATAGTGATTTAAATTTCTTTTTTTTTTTTAATTTTTTTTTAGTTGTAGATGGACACAGAGGCCTTTATTTTATTTATTTACTTTTATGTGGTGCCTCCCGCATGCAAGGCAAACGCTCTCCCACTGAGCTACAATCCCAGCCTAGTGATTTAAATTTCTGTGTTGCTAATTCGAATTGTGTGGTCTTCAGCTAGATCATGAGCCTCTTTATACAGCTTTTCTTATCTTTAAAATTTAGATGAAAATAGTATTGTACTGAAGTTTGTGAAGATGAGATAAGGAAGGCTAGAGAGAAAGAAAGAGAGATGTTTATAGAAAGACACAGAAAAACAGAATGCTAAGCACAGTGCAAGACACTTACTGAATGGTTATTAGCATGGTACAACTGACCTTTTTCTCTCCATAACTATAATTTCGGTAGCTATATCTCCAGGCATAAATCTGTGAGACGTTTAGCAAAAAGAAGATGCATATTATAAAAAATGGTTAGCAAATACATTTCTCTATTAATTCTCTTTAAGTATGCGAATTAATAAATTAATGGTCACTCTTAACATCATTCCAATTTCAATGCTATGAAATCCATAAAGACAAAAAGAAACCCCTCATATATTTAAGCACTAAAATGCAGACTTAGTTCCTCTCAGAAAATAAATTCAAGGCAGGTCCAGCAATGTGGCTAAATGTAATAATCCTCTTGGGAACAGTAGTGAGAGAATGAAACTGACAAAAATAAACTGCTCCCAGAAAAATTTGCATTACTGCTCATTATGAGAGCAGAGAACATGCTAACTATTAAAAAAGTGCTGATTTACTAAGAAATTTTCCTGAAGATGTGACCTCTATAGCATGTTTATTCTCAACATTTTGTTGAGGTTCCTCCATCTCTCTTATAACCTCCTTCCACAAAAATAAGAAAACAAGGAGGGTGGAGAGTGGTGGGGATCTGTATCTATGCTCTTTGGAATTCTCATTAAAGTTAACCAACCAGAAAACAACTGCTAGTCAAATGCTTCTGAGTGAAAGGAGTAGGTGAAAACAAATGGCAAGCTGAGCTGTGAACATGGTAGGTGTGAGACTTCATGATGCACATCTGGAAAATGGGGCAGGGGCTGTGAAGAGAGGTGCATTTTGAAGTTGATATTCAGGATGGAAAATCTTTTCAAAAGAACTATCCAGCTAAACTAATCATGGTGAAACTTCCGATGATGGACACGTATTACGAGACCACGTTCACACACTGCCCTGAGTACATTAATTTATACTCACCACCCCTGTTGGAATAAACAGGGATGTTCTCATTTTACACATAAGAAATCTGAAATTTTGAGTAAATGACTCAAGGCATCCAGCTATAATGTAGGGGTAAAAACTGAATTCAGAAACTTCTTTTTTAAAATTTAATTAATTTAATTTATTCTTCTTAGGTATACATGATAGCAGAATGCATTTCAATTCATTGTACACAGATGGAGCACAACTTTTCATTTCTATGGTTGTATGTGATATAGATGAATTCAGAAACTTCTGAATTCAAAAACTATAAGCCCACAGTAGGGCCAGTGGATGCCTAAACAAATAGTCCCCTGTAAGTTATAATAATACAATGCAAAAATATAGATTATGCAAAATATATAAAACAATTACGTAAGGGTTTTTCATTATGGCATAATGAGAAGAAATTGACAGATTTTAGTAGAGAGTCCACCAGTAGAAGAAAGGAAAGGCACAGACTAGTTTCCATTTTTACTAGCTTTAATCTAACAAGTTACAGTCAACCCCACACAAGGTAGCTAAAACTCCTCCTCAGATTTAAAAATTTGTAGTGTTTGAAATGTGAGTACAACCAAGCAAAAGCCTGCCTTTTATATTTCCAATCAGAAATATAAAAACCTATGCAACATAACATTCACAATGAGTAAGACCCAACAGGATACAATTCAAAATATTCTGACAAATAAAAAGAAGAAAAACTTTTAGCACTGAATCTCAGAGTCCAAGATGACTGGAGCTCTGTCCATTTGACAACTATAGCGTAAGTAAAGGGGTGGGATGGGAAAGACATCTATGAAACCATAGGGCTTTACATAGTATGTGAAGTAGGACAACATTGAGTCCATTAGGCGTGGTGGCAAATGCCGGTAATCCCAGCAGCTCAGGAGGCTGAGTCAGGAGGATCACAAGTCAAAGCAAGCCTCAGCAACTTAGTGAGGCCTGAGCAATTTAGTGAGACTCTATCTCAAAATAAAAAATAAAAGGGCTGGGGATGTGGCTCAATGGTTAAGAGCCCCTGGGTTCAATCCTCAGTACCAAAAATAACAAACAAAAAACAACCCAACAACAACAACAACAACAAAAACCCTTAACTAGACCGTGAAAACTTATGAGTTAATATTGTAAGTCCTATATTAACTACAATAAAAAGAGCACTAACATGTATGTCTTTTTAAAATTTGGATACTATAAAATTGATTTCTAAAAAATGCATTTAAAGGGTATTTCAAAATGGTGAATTAAGGGAAGATTGCATTCCTAGTTGCTCAGTGGCTCAGGATTCAATCAGCAGGAGTCTTGCTTCTCAGTGAGGTGGGTAAAAGAGGGGATTCACTGAAATTCAATACCAGACTGTCAGAGCATAGAAAGAGTACACCAGAGCCAAGTCACTTGCAGCACTGATGTGGTGCTGGTTCACCACAGAGGGAAGAATAACTAAAAAACAGAGAGAAACAACAGACACATTTGGCACAGGAAACCTGTGGAACAGAAAGCAGCCTGGATTTAGCAGAGGCTGCACAGCAAACTGATATTTGAAAAGTGCTCCGCATTTCTCAACTGGCCAGTGGAGAGCTGAGGTGCAGCTGGCTGCTACAGGATTTCAGGAGATCATAGCAAACACTGCCATACTGTCCTGGCAAGCACCTACTGTGTGGCCTAGGGTGGGCTTAGCTGAACATGAGTAAAACAGGCACAGGGAAGATGGTACCCCTGGGAGATTCAAATCAGAGATATGGGGGAACATGGCCGCAGCCCCACCTTGGGACTGGGTCCATCTGGTCTGTGCAAATGAAACTCCAATAGACCATACTTCCATTCCATCCTGCCTTATAATGATGAGAAGGAAAGCTGAGAGCTAGTTCAACAGTTTCGATTTTAGGTCATTCCAGCTGGCAGCAACACAGAGAATAGCCCAAGAAGAAATGAAAAGGACAGCTGGGCGTAGGCAGTGACCTTCCAGCTACTCAACAGGTCTGACTACCTCGGTGGAGATAATTCTTTCATTTTTCATGAAAAATTTTTCCCACCATTTTTTTAATAGAATTTTTTTACTTCTAAAAAATATAAATTTTTTATTTTTCTATAAAAAATAGAAATTTTTTAGCTGTACAGAGTAGGATTCATTTTTACATAACGAAAGCAGGGAATATGATTTGCTCTAATTCAGTCCCCAGCATTTTCCTCTCCTCCTCCCTCTCTATTCTTTTCCCTTTACTTTACTGATATTTCTGGTATTTTGGATATTTACTTTTAGATGTTGTGGGGTTTTTGTTTTTTTTTTTTTACATTTGGCATCTTGTAGTTATACATGATAGTGAGATATACTGACTAACTGTGGTTTATTCATATAGTAAATAAGAAAGTTAGATCAGATTTATTCTGCTGTTATTTGCTTATCCCACCCCTTTTTCTTTCCCCTCAGTCCCTTTTATATAGTCCATTCCTCCATCTATTTTAATGAAATCCTCCTCCCTTTCCCTTTTTCTTTCTCTCATCTCCTTCTCCTTTCCCATCTCCTTCTCCCTTATTTTGGAATACCTTCTGCAAATCAGAGAAAACATTTGACCTTTGGCTTTCTGACTATGACTTACTTCATTTAGCATGATAGTCTCTAGAGATTCATTAAGAATCCCTCCCATAAACTTTTAAAAAATTATTTTATGATTTTTCCTTTGTCTTTTGAGAATTCATGTTTTTAATTTTTAATTTTTGTTTATTTTTCTTTCTCTCCTTTTCAATAGCCAAATTCATTGTTTTCTCCTTCTTGCTCTATTACTTTCTTTTTTTAAATTTTTATTCTCCTTCTTTATTTTCATCATTTGCTACATCTGTTCTTCTTTCCCTCTGTTCACATTTTGAATAGTCCAAACTTTCTTTTGCCTTCCTATTACATTTTTTGTTCTCCTTTTCTAAAAAATAGCAGAATGCATTTCAATTCACACTACACATATTGAGCACAATTTTTCATTTCTCTGGTTGTACACAAAGTAGAGTCACACCATTTGTGTCTTCATACATGTACCTAGGGTAATAATGTCCATCTCATTCCACCATCTACATTTTTTTCTCTTAATGAACTGTACTTTTATCATATTTTAGAACCATTTTACTTTTATGATTCCTCCCCCTGCCACTCACGTTGTTACAGTTATTAGGATTGCAACAGTAGTTATTAATACTAGTCATTAGTACTGTGGTTGGTGCAGTTGACACCTGCTATTTACTTTAATGCTAGATCTAGTCGATGGCTATTTATTTATTTGCTGTTGGCAACTGCTGACCCCATGATTTCTGTTTTTGTGGTAAATAGCATTGTAGATGTCATGGTAGTCATGAAGTATTTATTTTAAGGTTGCTTATTTTTTCTTCAGTTGTTGCTATTATTTATTTACCTCTTTTATGTGAGGTTCTGTGAATCTACTGGGAAACTTCAAGTTCACAGTGTAAAAACTCTGATGCTGAGCTAAACGTACCCAAGAGATAACACATCTTGCTCCAAACACAAACTAACCATGCTCAAACTTCAACCATACTTTAACATAAGGAATAGATGAGGCAAAACTCCAAATAAACAACCATCCCTGAAGTAGGAATAGTTGTGAGGGCCCTCAGTTCCCTCTCATGGACATCAACTCCTACAGAAAACAAAAACAAATACAAAAACCAGAAAATTAACACAAAGGCTGTGAACACCACACCTATGAAGTGTTTCCATTTAGATCACTCCCATACATCTTTATATCATACTGAGTTGCTAAGTGAAGAAGAGCAATCACAGACAGTGTATACCACATACTCTGTTGTATAGGATGCAATCTACAAGAGGGGACTTACTCTTTTGATATCTAGAGGGAAAGTGGAATCCTCAAGCTCTGTCACAGATATACATTGTAACAAGAATACTGATCTTCACCAAGTAACTAGCAAGGAGATTATATTACAAAACATTTTGAAAATGTGTTAAAAAATTAAGAACAACTTGATATCCTAGAAAACTTTGGCAAGAGAAGGCTCTGTCCTAAGAAATGGAAGAGAAATCTGTCCCAGCAAATGTGTAAAACCCAACACAGAAATGCAAGACATATGAAAAAACAAGGTAACATGATGCCTCTTAAAATTAATAATTCACTAGTAACTGACTCCAAAGATATTGAAGTGGATGAAATAGCATATAAGGAATTAAAAAGAATGATTATAGAAATTATCAGTGAACTTTAAGAGAACTCAGAAAAAGAACTGAATGAATTAAGGAAGTCAGTACAGTGTGAATGAGAAATTTAAGAATGGGATTGAAATATTGGAAAAGGACCAAACAGAAATCTTAGAAATAAAAGACACAATAAATCAAATAAAATGTTCTGTGGAAACTCTAGCAAAGTAAACCATGCTGAAGACAAAATCTCAGAGCTGAAAGAAAAAATGCCTGGCATTGAACATTTGACAGTATAAAAGAAAAGAAAATAAGTAACCACAACCAAGGATATACAAGACTTCTGAAACAGCATTAAGAGTCAAAATTTAAGAATCACAGGAATTGAAAAGGGTTGTAAGATGCTGGCTAATGGCATGGATAACCTCTTCAGAGAAATAATAACAAAAAAGTCTTCAAGCCTTGAAAATGAGATGGATATACAGATACAGGATGTATTAAGAATGAGATAATAAAAGAATCTCTCCATAACATAATTAAAATGCCTAATATATAGAGGAAGAATAGAATTTTTAAAGCCTCAAGAGAAAAAAGTCAATTCACAATTAAAATCAAGTCAGTCATAGTTTCTTATAATTTTTCAGCACAAACTTAAAATCCAGGAGGGTTTGGAATGACGTGTGCCAAATCCTGAAAGAAAATAAATCAATAAAGACTGCTAAAACCAGCAAATACATCCTTCAGAAATGAAAGAGAAGTGAAACCATTCCAAAATAAGCAAAACTAAAAGAATTCATGCCTACTAATCTGGAACTATTGAAAATACTTAAGGAAATATTATACACATAAAAACAAAACCAAGACAAATCCCAGAGCTTGCAAATCTCATTTGAAGAGAACCTAAGCAAATGAGAAAAAGAACCAAATTAAACACTAGAATTAAATCAAAATGGAAAGAATTAATAAACATCTCTCTATAATAATTCAATATAAATGATCTCAACTCTCCTATTAAAAATCCAGAGTCTAGGCACTGATATGGAATTATTTTCTATTATAATCTTTCCATTTAGTTTGCTTCTGATGATTAAATCTAAGTCTTTGGGGGGGGGGAAAGGCTGGCAGAATGGATTAAAAAACAAGACCCAAGTATATGTTGTTTGCAAAAGACTCATCTTGTAGGTAAAGGCAGCCACCAGCTGATAGTGAAAGGATGAAAATCAATATGCCATGGAAATGGATCCTGAAAATAAGCATAAGTAGCTATGTCCATATTTAGCAAATCAGACTTCAAACCAAAACTAATCAGAAGAGATAAAAGTCACTTCATACTGGTAAAAGACAAAATCAAATAAGAAGATATAATGAGAGTAAATATTTATGTTTCTGTACCTAATTACATAAAACAAGCACTACTTGACTTAAAGACCTATATAGATACCAGTACAATAATACTGGGTGATTTCAACACACCTTTCTCACCATGACATCAACTCGGTAAAGATTCTTCAAACCTAAAAAATGTAAATTGATTGGGCTTAACAGATATTTATAGTATATATCATTCAACAATGGCTGAATTCACTTTCTTTTCAGCTGATCATGAACCTTCTTCAAATAGACCATACTTTATGCCACAAACAACTCTTAGCAAATATAAAAAAGATATAAAAATTGACATAATACCTTGCATCTTTTCAAATCATAATGGAATGAAATTAGAAATCAATACCAAAAGTAACTCACAGAAATTATAACATATAGAGACTGAACAATACGCTATTGAATGATGAATGAGTAATAGAAGAAATCGGGAGAAATATAAAAGATTTCTACAGAAATCAGGGGAGAATTCCAAAAGGTTTCTACAAACAAGTAAGCATAGTGATACAATGTACCAGAACCTCTGAGAAATTATGAAGTCACTTCTAAGAGGAAAGTTTATAGCTATATGTTCCTTCATATGAATATCAGAAGGACTCCAAATATATAACCTATGGTGCATTTCAAAGCCCTTGAAAAACAATAACAAGCCAATTCCTAAACCACTAGAAGGAAAGAAATAATGGAGATCAGAGACAAAATCAATGAAGTAGACAAGAAAAAAATACAAGGGATTAATAAAACAAATAGTTGGTTATTTTAAATAATTAACAAGACTGTTAAATCCTTAATGAACTAACTAAATGATAAAGATAAAAATCCAAATTAATAAAATTTGAGGTGAAATAGAGAAATAACCACAGATATTAGAAATCCAGAGGATATTTAGAAACTATTTTGAAAACTTATATTCCAATAAATTGGAAAGCCTAGGGGAAAATATGGACACATTTCTAGACACAAATGACCTGCCAAAATTCAATAAAGAATTCAAAAACCTTAACAGACCAATAGCTTCTAATGAGATAGTAGCAGTAATAAAAAGCTTTTCAATAAACAAAAGCCTGGGACCGGGTGAATTCTCACCTGAATCCTATAAAACCTTTAAATAGGAACTAATGTCAACACTCCTCAAATTATTTAATAAAATAAAAAGGAATAAAACACTTCCAAATTCATTCTATGAAGCCAGTATCACACTCATACCCAAACCAGATAATGCTACATCAGTAAAACTACAGATGAGTAATCCTGATGAACTTAGATGCAAAAATGCTTATTAAAATATTAACAAATTGTATTCAACAACATATTAAAAAGATTGTATACCACAACCTAGTTGGTTTTATTCCAGAGATGCAAGGATGGTTTAATATGTGCAAATCAATAAATGTCATTCTCCACATAAATAGAAGGACTAAAATCACACAGTCATCTTGAAAGACGCAGAGAAACACTTTGACAAAATTCAGCACCCATTAATATAAAAAACACAGAAGAAACTAGGGATAAGTAACTTACCTCAACATCATAAGAACTTTATGCAGACAATCTAAGCCAACATCATAATGAATGTGAAAAAACTGAAAGTATGTCCTTTAAAATCTGGAGCAAGACAAGAATATCCACTCTTATCACTTCTATTCAATATAGTACTAGAAAAGATAGCCAGGGCAATGGAGAAAGAGAAGGAAATTAAACAGATAAAAATAGGAGAGGAAGAAATTGAATTGTCACTATTTGCAGGTGATATGATCCTATATTTAGAAATCCAAGAAGCTCTACCAGATTGCTTGAGCTAATGAACACATTCAGCCAAGTAGCAGGTTACAAAATCAATATACAAAATCCAATAGCTTTCCTATACATTAATAATGAGTCTGCTGAGGAAGAAATTAGGAAAATAATTTCATTCACAACAGCCTCAGGTGAAAAGAAATCTAGTAATAAATCTAACCAAGGAGTTGATAAACCCCTACAGTGAAAACTGTAGAAAAAAATTAAAGAAGACACAAGAAGATGAAAAGACTTCCCATGTTCATGAATGGGCAGAATTAATAGCGTTAGAATGCCCATACTACCAAAAGCAATACAATACAATATCCAGCAAAATATCAAAATTCTGTTTTAGAGAAAATAATCCTAAAATTTATTTGGAAGAATAAAAAGCCCAGAATAGCCAAAGAAATTCTAAGTCAAAAAATCAATGCTAGAGGTGTGAAAATACCTGGTTACAAATTATACTAAAGAGATACAGCATAAAAACCACCTAGTACTGGCATAAAAACAGGCACTTGGACCAATGGGACAGAATACGAGACACAGAAACAAACCTACACAGATAAATCATCAGGTCTTTAAAAAAGGTGCCACATCATTGTAGAAAAGACAGCCTTTTCAACACATGATGCTGAGAAAACTAGTTATTCACATGTAAAAGAATGAAACTATGTCTTTATCTCTCACCCCGCACAAAATTTAATTCAAAGTGAATCAAAGACATATAAATTAGAATAGAGAATATGCAACTCCTATAATAAATTATAGGGTCAATACTCGAACATATAGGTATAGCTATGACTCTAATGACTTTCTCAACATGACTTCCAAAGCTCAGAAAATAATACTAGGAATTAATAAATATAGTGACATCAAATTAAAGTTTCTGCCCAGAAAAGAAACAATTAAGAATGTGAAAAAATAATCTACAGAATGAGATGAATTTTTCTTACTCTTCTGATGGAGGAATAATATTCACATAATCAAGAGAACTCAAAAAAAAAAAAATAACTTACCGGCAAAAACACCACAAATAGGACTGGGGCTGTAGCTCAGTGGTAGAGCGCTTGCCTCGCATGCGTGAGTCACTGGGTTCGATCCTCAGCACCACATAAAAATAAATAAATAAAATAAAGATATTGCATCCACCTACAACTAAAAAAAAATTAAAAAAAAACCACCACAAATAACCCAATTAATAAATAGGCAAATGAATTAGCAGCAACTTCCCAAAAGAAGTACAAATGACTAACAAACATATGAAAAATGTTCAACATCATTAACAATTAGGGAAATGCAAATCAAAACTACCTTGAGATTTTGATCTGACTTCAGTTGAAATGTCAGTCATTAAGAAAGAGAACAGGGGCTGGGGCTGTAGCTCAGTGGTAGAAGCGCTTGCCTAGCATGCGTGAGGCACTGGGTTCGATCCTCAGCACCACATATAAATAATAAATGAATAAAAAAAACCTAAAACTAAAAAAAAAATTTTTAAAAAGAAAGAAAATAATAATAAATGATAGAGAGGATGTGGAGGAAAAAAGAATGCTGTTACAGTGATGGTGGAATCGTGAATTAGTATAACCACTATGGAAATCGGTATGGAGGTCCTCAAAAACTAGACATGGAACTGTCATGTCACCCAGCTATTCCACTTCTCAGTATTTATCTTAAAGATTTAAAGTCAGAATACTATAGTGATAAATTCACACCCATGTTTATAGCAACAAAATTCACAATAACCAAACTGAGGAACCAGCCTAGATGTCCATCAATGGATGAATGGATAAAGAAAGTGTGGTATGTATACTCACTGGAGTGGTATTCATTCTGAAGAATGAAATGATGCCATTTGTAAGAAAATGGATATGGAACTTGAGAACATTACATTAAGTGATATAATACAAACTCAAAAAGTCGAAGGGTATATGTTTTCTCTCATATGTGGAAACTAGAGTAGAAAAAAGAAGGGTGGGGGGAAGATCTTATGAAAATTGAAGGAAAATCAGTAGAGAAAAAGGACCACAGGACAGGAGGAAGGGAAGGTAAAGGAAAATACTGGGGAATGATATTAACCAGATTATATTGCTATATCATGTGCATGCATAAATATACAACCTTGAATTTTATCATTGTGTATAATTATAATGCACCAGTAAAAATATGGAATGGCATATATTTAAAAATTCCAAAAGAAGAGAGAGAGAAAGAGGAACAAAATCAGAGGGTATATGTAGAAATTGTGAGACCTAAATCCAAAATACAAATAATCACATTAAATATTTATACAATAAGCATTACAATTAAAAGGTATAAATTACTAAAACAGATATAAATCAAACTTTAACTGTGTACTGTCTACAAAATATACACTTTAAATGCACAGAAAGGTTGAATGCATAAGAGTGGAAAAGGATTAGAGCAAGAAGCCTAGAATGATTAAACTAATATCAGATACTTGCAACTCAAAGCAAAAGTGGTACAAGAGAGGAAATGAGATGTTTAATCATAATAAAATGGTCCGCTCACCAGGAATACATAACAATAATAAATGCATGTGTGCCTAATAAAAACTTTTAAATGCATTAAAAGTTAACAGACATAATTAAAAGGAGATGTAGGAGATGTAGACAATTTCACAATCATAGTTGGAGAGGTTACGCCACTTTCTAGCATTTGAAGGAATAACTAGGTCAAAGAAAAAAATCAATAAAGACATAGATGATCTAAACAAGAGCTGCAACCTTGACTTTTCAAATCCTTATAGCTCATTGACTAGATTATTTGCTGGATCATGAAGCAGGCTTTACTATGATCAAAATGACTGAAATCATATAGCATGTGTTTTCTGACAATAATGAAATGAAATGAAAAACCAATAACAATATCAAGAAAACCTCAGGTGTTTGGAAATTAAGTAGCACAATTCTTTATTTATGGTTCAAAGCCAAAATCACAAAGATATCAGGAGTGTTTTAAATTAAATCATATTGAACATGTTACGTCATAACTAGTAGGACATCGTTAAAAAATGTTTGTCACCTTTTCACTACGGTGAAGAAACACCTGAGATAATCAAATTAAAAAGAGGAAAAGTTCATGGTTTTAGCAGATTCCGTCCAAGATTACTTGGCCCTAGTGCTTTAGGCAGGTGGCAGCACAAATACATCATGTCAGGAACACACGGCAGAGGAAAATACTCATCTTGTGGCAGCCAAGAAGTGAAGGGGGCCAGGATCCTCAAATCCCAATCAAAGTCATGTTCCCAATGACTTAATTTCTTCTAATTAGGCTTCCCCTCTTTGTTCCATCATCCCCAATAGAGTCATGAGCTGGGCACTAAATCTTCAACACATGAACTTTTGGCTGACATTAAAGATCTGAACTATAGCAAACATTAGAGAAAGGTTTATAGTTTTCATTCGTGCCATAGAAAAGAATAAGAGCCTAAAATTTTTGAACTAGGGTTTATTTTAAATAACCAAAAAGAGGAGAGCAAAACAAACCCTAAGTAACATAGATAAGAGAATTCAATAAAATGACAGGACAAAGAGAATTAACAAAGACAAAATAGTGACCTAAAAACATCAACAAGATTGATAAATCTCTAACAGAATATTGAGTTTAAAGCCTTTAAATAGTTTTTTTTGAAAGTCCATATGACATTTTGTTGGTTTACCTTCACACTTGACTGAAGGGAGCTCCTAGGCTTTCAAGTACTGGTTGAGATCTGCCTGTCAAGGGTCTTTGAGTTCTAAGGGTCCCATTGGAGCTAGAGGCAGGAAAGGCACCCATTTTTCACCCTTTTTTGTCACAAGCCTTTGTATTTAACAATTGTTTACTAGTACTTTCAAATTACTCCAAGAAAATCTTCTCTATCTCTTACCACTATAGATAGTATAGGTTTATTGCACAGAGAGTAGAGTCTGCCTTAGTAAGGACCATGACCGTGCACCAGAGGTAGACTTCCCTGAGGGCCAGGTGACAGGTGGAGGAAACCCAGAAATGGCAGTGACCCGGTGGTTCTGTCCTTGGAAAGGGGGGATTGGGTTTTGCTGGTTGTGTGTTTATATTATATAATAGATTCCACACTTTTCTTTATTATTTGTGTACGTATTGATTTTCATGTTTATGATGTTTTCTCAGGGAAAGATTTGTTTATATATTTTCAGTGTTAAATTAAATTGATTTGGGTAATTTTTTCTTCCTCAAGGGGAAAAAATACTTAGAAATAACCAGAGCAAAACATATGCCAAGTCTCTCAATGAAAGTTACACAACATTGCAGAGACAAATGTAAACAGAAAAACAGATGGAAAGACATTATGTTCATGGACAATAATTATCACTGTTATTAATATATCAGTTGTATCCAAATTGTTCTATATATTCAATAAAATAATAATCATAACTAATTTTTGGTAACTGTGAAAAGGGTTTTTAAATTACCATAAAAATGCAAGAAAAAATTGAAAGAGCCAAATGATCTTGAAAATAAAGAACAAATTAGAGAAAATACACTATCTGATTTCAAGACTTACTATAAAGTTACTGGAGAAGACATTGTGGGAAAAGAATAAATATTTTAAAAATGAACAAATGAGAATTAAGGACCTAGAAATAGATTGACATATACACATTCATTGACCTTTTAACATAGGAACCGAAGATACTTCATGGAAAAATGTAAATATTTTCCAAACATTTGCACTATAATAACCATTTTTTTTAAAAAAATGAAAAAGCAAACCTTGATCCCTACCTCACCCCATACACGAATATTAATTTGAGGTGAATAACAAACATGAAAGTTGAAATCCAAGGGTAGAATGTTTTCTCTCTTACATAAAGAAAAGTATGAAAAAGATTAGAGGTGGGGGCAGGAGGAGGAAGAGGAGGAGGAGGAAGAAGAAGGAGAAGAAGAAGAAGAGGAGGAGGAGGAAGCGGAAGAGGAAGAGGAAGAGGAAGAAGAAGAAGAAGAAGAAGAAGAAGAGGAGGAGGAGGAGGAGGAGGAAGAATTTAATAATATTGTACAATATTGTAATTCAATAATAAATGTACAATTTAATAATAAAGACAAAAAATGACAAAAAATGGACAAATGAGTCACACAGATATTCATATGAATAGTCAATTTGAGTGCATGAAAAATGATAAAATACACATCAGATGAATCTGAGTAAAAAATGACAATGAGATGCCACTGAACATTCTCTAGTATGGCTAAAATTAAAATGATTGCTAATACTAAAAGTCAGTAAAGATTTGGAACAACAAGAATTTTTATATATTGTTAGTGGAAGTGTTAAATGGTACAATGCTTCTAAATTGTCTGGCAGTTAAAAATATAAACATAAGCCTATCATTATATGACCTAGCCATTCCATTTGTTCAAAAGATTCTATTATTATGTTTATAATTATGCATATACGATTATGTAATTAATATTATTTTAATTAACTTGTCATCACTGTGACCCAAATACCCAACACAAACAACTTAGAGGAGGAAAAGTTTATTTGGGGTTTAGGGTTCAAGAGGTCTCAGTCATTAGACGGCCAGTCCATCGCACTTGGCTCATGGTGAGGCAGTACATCATGGGGGATGAGTGTGGCAGAGGAAAACTTACTCTGCTCATGGCCTTGAAAAAGCAGAGGAGGCTGGAAGGAGCAGCAGGGAAGAGCACCCTTCCAGTTTATTCCCTCAGTAACCTACCTCCTCCAGTCATGCCCTGTCTGCCTACAGTTGCCACGCAGACATTCAAACTGGGATGGAGTGATTAGAATACAGCTTTCACAAGCCAATCACTGCACCTCCAAACATTGTGTCATTAACAGCAGCTCTGGGTGGGACACCTCCTAGGCAGACCAGAATAAATGCATTTATAATCACAAAGATAATGTAAGTGACTATTTATTGCAGCTTTATTTACAATAGACAAAGGCTGGAAAGAGTCCGGTTGTCTACCAATAGTTAAATGAATAAACAGACCTACAGTGTTTTACAGTGAAATACTGTTAACAATTTGAAAATATGAACTACTAATTAATAAAACATGCATGCATCTTAAAAAATAGTATGCTGAACAAAAGAAGCTGTTCACAAATAGGACATATTGTATGATTCCTTTTATATAAAGTTATGAAATAGTCAAAAGGAATCTATCACTAAACAATCAGTACAGCATAGCCATTGAGGTTATGAGCACAGTAATGAGTTTGAAAGGACATGAAGTGAAGGGATGTTCTATTTATTGATGGGGTTTGGGATACAGAGATAAATACATTTGTTAAAACCAGTGCATATATACAAAGATTTCTACATTTTGCTACAGTGAATATTACAAGGAAAATTAATTAAAATGGTAAAAAAATTGAATTCTAATGATATAAATACTGAAAATTTAAGGAAATGTTACTAATACCCACAATTTATTTTGAAATGAATCAAAAATAAGATAGAGTGTTGGAAGAATAGTGAAATGTATAGGCAGTTACATATAATAAACACTGTGTTGAAGTATGATTGGTAGGAACCATCTGGTGAATCTAAGGGTTTTGTATCATTCAAGTTTATTATGTTTAAAATATTTATCATATAATTTTGATAAAAGTTTTTATTCTTTTATTCTGCTATTACATTGCTTAGATTAGACTCTGAGGATATTAAATGAGATAATATTTGGAAAATCCTTAAGAGTTTCGGGCATATAGTCAGTGCTAAATGAGCTGTATTAGTCAGGGTTTCCTAGAGAAATGGAAGCAATAGAATGTACATGAAATTAGAAGAGAATATTTATTAGATTGGCTTGTACAGTCAGAGGCTAGATAGTTCCACAATGGCCCGTTTCAGGCTGGAGAGCCAGAGAAACCAGTAGCTGCTCAATGAACAAGAGGGATCAATGATGCAGTCTCAGTCTGAGGCTGAATGTCCCTGGAGAGGTGGGGACACAGATACTCATTCAAAGGCTAAAGTGTCTGGAGTCTGACATCTGCAAGCAATGGCAGGAGGAGAAAGCACACCTGCTCAAGGAGAATTGAGCTTCTATACTAGCAAGCTTCTCCTCTGCCTTTTGTTCCATTTGGGTCCCCAGCCTATTGGATGGTGCTGCTCACATTCAGAGTGGGTCTTTTCCACTCAGTTTGCTGATCCACATGTCAAGATCTCTGGAAACACCCTCCAAGTACACCCAGAAGTGTGCTTGACTAATTTGCTAGCCATCTCTCAATCCCGTCAAATTGACAATCAAATTTAACCATCGTGTGTGTTGGACATTTTTTCCTTAAATAATTTATTAAAGAAATAATAAAATACTGAGAAGGCTCAAGTTAGATGCTGTCACATCACGATGTACTGGTAAACGGAAAATTCTCGAAATGTGTTTATGCTGTGATTCCAACAGATCTGGAATTAGGCTGCATTGTTCTGTCCTGCATGGCACTGACCCTTCAGCAAGGAAAGTGCAGATTCTTAGGGCAGCTTTGTAAGTAAAGCTCCAAGGCATGGCTTGGGTGAGTTTGTCACCATTGTTTATTGATAACAATATGACCCAGGATTTGCAGCTGATCTCAGAGAGATTCCCAAAGAGTTCTGCTATTGGGACTGGTCACTTAAGAAAAATATGCATATATAACTGGCACAGTGTGAGACATTTCTTCCAAAATTTCACTTTAAACTCACTGGTTTCTAGATATTCCATATTCAGGTGAGTGGTTGGTGAATCAGAGAGAAAGGTCCTCTAGCAATGTCATTGCCGAAGGAGACCAATGGGAGCTCTGACTTTTGCAGACCCCTTCTTGTGACATGTTCCTTGACTGTAATAAATGTCCTTATTTCATGGTGCAGTTGTCTTGTAGGCTTATCATGCAATAAACTATAGATTTGTAAACACTGTAATTTTAGATCCTGAAGGCTTTGTTAGCAATAGAAGAACTTTGTCCAAGTGGTACCTTTAGTGCAAATTTTTAGTATAGTTTTTCTGTGAATAAATTTAGATAAAGTACATTCTATCATGCAGATTTATTTTTTAACAAGTGATAAAGGCATAAACTACCACCAGTGGGAGAAGTCCCCAGAGGATTTCCATCTCATGAGATTGAAACATCTTGCACATAATAAAAAACAAATGGCTTCTGATCAGGCATGCTGGTTTTATCTAATCGGAACTAACAGTTGAGAAACACAATTCTGGAGACAGTGCAATTCATTTTCTTGAGATATTAAACAAAAGAAAGTCAACTATAATTCTCCTAATTTGCTTCAGAGCAGCATAATATTTTTCATTTATCATCACTCAATAAATATGCTGGCTTTTCAATGCAATTATTGATTGGAATATTATGAGTGACATTTTGAGAAGCTATAATTGTGAATTATGTGCACACACATGTTTTTAGTGGAATGAAAAACATCAATTGCCTGTCTTGACTAAAAATGGATAAATAATCTATATTCATATTTGTAATCCACTGTGCTCTGCTAGCATAAATCAGAATTGAGCGACCATCAGCTATGGATATATCTTAGTCTTTTGCATCATTTAGAATTCTTTTGTTTATTAGTACATTATAGATATCCATAATAGTGGGGTTCATTTGGATATAATTATAAAAACATGGAATATGATTTGTTCCATTTCAGTCCCTAGTACTTCCCCCTTCCATCCCCTTCTCTCTCCCATAATTCTCTTTGCTCTACTCTACTGATCTTTCTTCTATTTATATAGTTTGTTTTTAAATTAGTGCCTCATGGATATACATAAAGGTGAAATTCACTGTGGTATATTCATATATGTACATAGGAAAGTTTGGTCAGATTCATTCCACCATTTCTCCCTTTTCTCATCTCTCCTCCATCCCCCTCAATACCTTTCCTCTGTTCCACTGATCTCCTCTATTTTCATGAAAATTTTCCCCCAGCATTCTTTTGTTTTTCCCCTTATTTTGATCTGGCTTCCTTATGAGAGAAAACATTCAACCCTTGACACTCTCACTCCGGCTTATTTCACTTAAGCATGATGCTTTCCAGTTCCATTCATTCACTAGCAAGTGTCATAATTTCATTCTTCTTTATGACTGAGTAATATTCCGTTGTGTATATATGCCATATTTTCTGTATCCATTCATCTGTTGACAGGCACCTAGGATGGTTCCATAGCTTGGCTGCTGTGAATTGTGCTGCTATAAACATGGAGGCAGTTGCATAATTCTGAAAAAGTGATCACTACATATTATTCCAGAAGCATGTAAGAAACCGGTGTCAGATAATCACTTATACTTGGGACAATCCACTGAACACAAAACAAACAAACAAATAAATAACACATATTTAAAGTGATTGCCAGAGGAAATAAAATAGGATGACCAGTTGTGAAGGGAATGGGTCAAGGCTTTCTGCATATCATTCTGCAAAATATCTCTAATATATTTCCTAGAAAAAATGTGCTTTAGCCTGTTAGAATTGGAAGGATGCATGGATTATCCACCACCCACACCCACCCCTGGCAAAGTCACAATACAGAAAAACTTTCTGAAGTCACAGAGAAAGCCAGAAGGAAATCAGACTGCTGAAGGAAATCATTTTGTTGATTTCAGGAATTTATGGTGCTTTTTCTTCCCTGCAGTTCCTTAGTCTACCATGCTTTTCTTCAGTTAACCATGGAGCCCTTTCTTCTTAGCAACAAAATCAATATGTTAAGTGCAGTATAGTTTGTTTGGGAAGGACTGGATAAGTCTGGTTAAAAGCATGCTGTGGAATTAAGAGTCTGTGGGAAAGGGTATATATACACAAGGGGAGAAAAGAAGAAAGGTCATCACTTGTGACAAGATACGCTCACCTGACTTAACCTACACAAAGGTTTCTATCTTAGCTTATTTACCCAGATGATAATTTTCATTATAAGCCCATGAAAAGCTCAGTTGCATGAGTTGAATGCAATACAGTTTCAAATCTCTTAAATCACGCAGAAACTGAAAACCATTTTATCTTGCCCATAAAATCAGAGTTAAAGAGAAAACATAATGACTTCAGAGGACAATTCAAGTTTAAACTCTCATGCTCTTTTTTTAAATTTGTGCATTATAATTATAAATAATATTGAGATTCATTTATGATATTCTTACATGCACAGAACATGACAAACTCTTGGATTCTTAACCAGCAGCTTAAGCCTGGGGTTAATTGGAATCTTGGCTTACAGGTAATTGAAAAAGCATATAAAGTATCATATTTTTGTTCAAAACAAGAGACAATGTAGTTTTTTAACAATTACATAAGTAACCCTTTATAAAGTTTCCTGACCAGGGGGTGATTAGTAGGCATTAGACTTTCTAGTATAGTGAGTCGTTGTTAGTAAGACTTTAAGGGTATGTATCATTAGATACACAAAGAAGTAAAAGAAAGAATTTTAGGTACTTAAAAGGGAACAGTCTAGGCTTATAGCATAGAAAAACATTGATGTCATAACAGAAGCACTCCAGGAATTGCACAAGTTTCTCAGATATTGATGAAATAAATATTCACCCAAACATTGCTATTGCATTTCCATTTCAGATCCCAGTAGGTCTCCTGGACACTTAGAATATTTTCCCACTGATTCCCTACAGTGGCCTGTCACTACAGCTGATCCCATCAGCAATACAACAGATTATGATATTATGATAGAGGCTATTATCATTGAGTATCAAAGCACAGAGCCTTTGTACCCCAAACTGGGTGTCTACTCATCTCGGATTGTTTACTCACTAGACTACCTTTACATGTTGAAAGAAAGTTCACAGTGGCCATGAATTTAGATAAATCATTTGTCCTGCACTTGCAGAATACTCGTGAGTACAGGCTCACTGGTTTCCTGACTGCATGGCTCAGAACCTTATAGAGAAACAACAGGTGGCAAAATAAGAGACAATTGGCCCTGTGAGATCTTGAGCAATTTCTGGAATTCAGTTTTGCCACCTGGTTATGATAACAGTGGAGTCGTTGAACTTCCTTTTAAACTCTAAAAACAAAACAAAAAGTTAAGATTTTATTGAAATCAGGGATCTGAACTTAGCAGATCAGCCTCCTGGAAAGGCACCCTGCCCTTTCCCTAGCTTCTGCAGCATTACAAGAGACTTAATATTGGAACACAAAACTCACTCATAACAGGATTTTAAGTGTCCCAATTTACTATGGTCACTAAAGTAATATAGTATATTCCCCTTTTCCTCATGTGAGTGAACTAGTGAATATTTAATAACATCTAAATTTATTGAAAGAAAAGGGGAGAAGAAAGCAGAAAAAGAGAAGCCTTATTTTCTTCTAAAATCTCCTAATTATGTGTGATATATACAAGTCACATAAGTACCAGAAATATTTTTTAAAAGGTAAGGAAAAACTTTTCTGTCTTCCAAAAGGTAGGTAAATTTCATTGCCAAAAGCTAGTCTTCATTTCACAGAAGAAAAATACTTGATCGACGTTTGTATCCAGAGGTAGAGTACAGTTAAGCTATATAGGTCATAACTTGATTTCATGCTGAATGGCTCAGATAAAGGCTACAAGAGGAAGGTTAGCTCATATGTTTTGCTTTCAGAGTTTCTTAGTCAAGGCTTAGATCTCTCGTTTCCCATTTGATGTAACATCCCAGCATGCACTGTGCCGATGACATCACACACACCAACCACAGAGCCCTGCAGAACACCAAGGCACCCAGGCATGAAACTAATAAACAGCATTTTGTCAAACTTCCAAGGTGATGTATTATAATAAATTTAAAAAGCAAACAAAGTTGAATGACAATTGAAAAGTTGTGTTGACCATAAGTGGTATGTTGCAGGCATAAACTTTTGTGAAGTGAATGCTTTGAATTAGGATAAATAGAAAAGCTTAATATAATAGCCACTACAGGCAAAGACTTTTGAGATATAATTCTTGGAGCTATGGACCAGAATAGAATTGCAAACTGATTAATGAACAATAAAGCTTTTGTTTCCATTGCACTGAACTGAACAGAGCAAGCAAGTTCTACATCAACAAATGTTTCCCAAGGAAATTGTGTTGCAAGATCTCAGCTAAGGGTTCTACTATTGGCCAATACTTAGACATCTTTCATCATAAAGTTAGAGAGAGAAAACCACTATGTTGTAACAAACAGAGTAATCAACATGTAAAAGAAGTTAGGGCGCTTTCATTTCCCAAGTACTGTTTCAGCCTTAGAAAGTTCCTACCTTATTTTGGAGTGGGCAGGTTCTACAATTAGGTAACTAATCAAGGATACTGTTCAGAGAATCTTTCTTCCTGCATATCATTTCTCATCAGTCATCTTACGGAAGGATCTGGTATTATGAGGATTACTGATACTCCAGCCTTCAGAGGTTCAGCTGTCAATCTGACAATTTCATGAATCTTTTCTGTCATCCATTTCCTTTCAGACCCTGCAGTGGCCTTAGTAGAGGATTTCCCAAAAGCAGGACCAGAGGGTAGGATGTCAAAGATAATGTCACCTTTTCTCTTTCAAGGATAGGTCCCATTAATGCAAATGAAAAAAAAAAAAATAGGTGGAAAAATAAAACTGCTACAGATGCTGAGTTATTCTGGGTTCTTCAGATAAACAGAATCAATAAAAGGACATTTATTATGAGTAATTGGATCACATAAATATAGAGGCTGAGAAGTCCCCAAATCTACCATATGTAAGCTAGAGACCCACAGAAGTAGTAATATAATTCCATCGGGTTTGGAACCCAGGCCTGAGAAACAGGGGAACCAATGAGCTCAGTCCTGGTTCAAAATGGAAGTCCTGACAATCAGAACAGAAGGGGCAGAGAGAAAACAGGGGGTGTCAAGTCCTAGTTCCAGCCTGAAGACCCAAGAACCAAGAGCACAACGGATGTCCCAGCTCAAGCAGAGAACAAATTCCGACTTCCTCCACCATTTTGTTCTATTCAGGACCATAGTGGAATTGATGAGCACCCATATTGCTGGTGAGAATCTTCCTTACTAAGTCTACCAATTCAAATGCTACACTCTTCTAGAAACATCCTCAAGAACGCACCCAGCCATGGAATTTCATCAGCAATCTGGGCATCCCTTAAGCTAGTCAAATTGGCAAATAAAATGAACTCTCACAAATGCCAAACAATGCATCCCTTTAAAATCCTTGTCAGAGTGTATGGAGTAAGAGTGATATACTCAGACACCCTTCTCACTGATTTGTTTCTTCTTTCTGTTATTCATTCATTACCTTGCATTTGGTGACTCCACAATTATTTATTATTTTTTTTAAAGATAAACACCATGCTATGAGCAAAGAGAAAAATGGATTTATTATTGTTAACAAGGATCATGCTGCTTTCTTGATTGGTGTTTCAAGAAGATATGGAATTTGTTAGTATTATGTGTGTGCTAGAACATAATGGAACAATACTTTGTGTACATAGCTATCCTTCCTAAATGACTTTCCCCGAACTTCACAAATAAATTTTGGCATAATTACTTGACCCGTGTTAATGCCTTGATTTCCCTATGAGTGAAATAAAGTAAAGGAAACACAGTTTACTTATTTTGTGGGAATATTTAGAGGACTGCAAGAAAAATGTTTTTAGCTATTTTGAAGAATTTACAAAGTGTTCTAACAAATTATGTTTATCAGATGAGAATATAAAAGCAATTTTTCACATTAACCCTTTATACTTTAGACATTTAAATTGCAACAGTGGAGAGTACTTAAAAATGACTCTTGTGCTTATCATATAAAGTTGCTTTTATATAAAGAAACTAAAACTTAATTTGAAACATTAGATTGAATTGTTAAATAATAAGCAAACTATAGATACATGTAATAGTTTAACTAGCCAACATTCTGTTCATGTTTATGTGGACTTTCTATTTATTCTTAACCAAATAACCTGAAAAAAGTCACAATAATCTAGAACACTTATCTCATGTTACCTTTAAATTGATACTTGAAAGTTCACTTGCATTTCCTTGTTTAATCAAAAGAGCAGTTATTCAGTTTCCCAAATATCATGATAAAGTATTGAATGGGACTTAAAGGGTCCAAAATGAATGTCCTGAAATCCATATACATTAAGTGATCAAAATGGTATATTAATGGCAGTGTGAACCATTTACATTACCTTGAGAGTTCTGGATTCTTTAGAGACTTTTGAGAGTCCTGATCATTTAGTTACATAGTACCTACAGATGTAGTCAAGCAGTCTTCAATGGATTTTCTACTGTTTTGTGAGAACAAACAAAACCCAATGGTGAGGCAATAATTTGAATGAGGAATGGAAAAAAAAAGTGCTTACTGTGTTTGTCATTGGTTTCTTCTTATATAAATAGAATATCTACATCTTAACATTTTAAGCTAAAACAGCACTTTTGAAAGTTCAAGTTCTCTTGATCTATAAAAGTAATTTATGACTGCACAGTAGGCAAAACAAAGGTTACTAATCCATGGCCCAAATTATTAAATAGAAAAGACCAAGGTGGGCATAATTATTTTTTCATTTCTGACAGATGCAATTTTTCACATGCTAATACTTGACTGAATGATGGGAAAGGTTAGGAGAAGTGGCTTGTCACTAAAATGTTGATGCATTTATAAAAATCGCTTGCTGGGATGCAGGAATGAGCTCCAATTCTTTACAGCTCTCTATATAGAAAATCCAATATGTAGTTCAGATATGGAAATATATGCTCCTTCCTGGTTTTATTTAAAACATGTTTCTACTTGATTTTACTAGAAACAACGAAATTCCAAACAAGCAAGCTCAATTCTGGGAATATCAGAGTTTGCAGGTCATGCCATTTATGTTCCATATCTAGAAAATGAAGAGGATGTACCATGTACTATTTAAGGACTTCTAAGATCTAAAAATCTATATTTTTATGAGAGTGAAGTCTTGATGGATTCGCGGATGGATACATATGGGATAAGAGAAGTAATCCAAGGTGAAGTTCACTGTATATTTAAATTTTCATGACAAAATGCTGGAAAATGTAATTTTAATTTACAATATTCCAGAGCTGAGTACTGGTATATAAAAACTGATACACGTGCTCATATCACTTAATATTAACAGGGGTATTTAAAGTATAATTGATTTTTTTTCTGATCCATTTTTTCTGGTGAAACTTGGTTGAGATAATCACTTGCATAGTGAGAGAACTTTGTTTTTGGACAGTCCCTGGTTTTCAGAATTCAAATTATGGGTTAACATACACCTTTGAAAAATTCTAATTTATACTTTATACATCTGTTAAATGTGCACAGATACAGTAATAGCATCACTGAGTTTTACAGCATTTAATAATTTAAAAACTAATTTGTTATGTTAAATAATTCAGTAAGTAGAACAACAACAACAACAACAAAAAAAAACTATGTGATAAAGCAGGCAGGCATTTCCTGTGTGTTAACAGAGAGACATCCGGAGCTAGGGATACATCAGAATTTGCTCAGAGTAATAGAATTGGTAAGAAACAGAACCCTGGAAACGTGAATTCTATGAAAGAAAAACTATGTAGAAAGAGTAAGTTTTAGTGTTCTAAGCACAGTAGGGTGACTATAGTTTACAAATATTTATTATATATTTTACAAAGGAATAGAAAGGAGAGGTTTGAAGTCTCTCAACAAGAAGAAATGGTAAATGTTTAGAGAGATTGAAATGTTGGTTACCCAGTTTTGATCATTGCACATTGTACACATGAATGGAATTATCACATTGAACCCCATAAATGCATACAATTATTATACGCCCATTCAAAATTTTAAAAGAGAAAATAAAATGTGGATTTTAGTTATAAACACCTGAAAATCTAACTTGTATGACATATTTTATGAGTTAATCAGAACATAAGTTAGAAAATATTAATAAATACTATCTTAATCATGCAAAAACACACATGAAGGAACCTACTAAAAAAATTTAAAAGATTGCTGTTACTTTCAGATTACTGATCTTAGAATTGCCAAAATTGGTGTCAATTTTGAAAAATATTTAAAAAATGTAGTTTTATTTTTTTTCAGATGTTCTTAAGTTATCCATCAAAATTTGATTGTATAGTAATTAGTCTTCCCCTAATTGAGTCTTGAGATAGTTCCCTTTAAAACCTGAATAATTCCACATTTGTACTTTGGACTACATAAATGAAAGTCCATATTGTCTATCACCGTGACCTCAATCTGATCAACTTGTTCTTGAAAAAAATATTACTATGACTATAGCTGTACCAGCACAGCATGAAAGTGCAGGAATTTAGTGTCACTTTCAACAAAGTAAATTTATAAAAACAGAATCCAGACGAAATGAGTATTTTTTCTTCAAATACAACAACAAGATGTTGGTTTTGAATAAAAAGAGTTAAATTGTGTAGTTTGACTTTATTTTCCTGTGTTGATTCAACATCAAATGTCAAAACAAAATTTCAGTTACGTGTGTGTGTGTGTGTGTGTGTTCGTGCATGTGCGTGCGTATTGAGTATGGCAAAATAAAATTATAAGGGCAGTTTTAATTGGCTCATTTATTAAGATTTTATTATTATGTAAATCTTTTAAAAATAGGAGTGTGTTGAGACTTTTTCTGATGCCAGTATGCAAATTTGATTGATTTTATGAGCGATCTATTTATCATTGGTTGGTCAAAATAGCAGAATGTGAGATTTTATTTAAATGAACATGGCATAACATTTACACAATAAGGCAAAGTCACAGGTGCATAATAAGAAATATTAGGTAATTATAGATGACTAACACATCACATTGGAATCTGAATAAAGATGTTAGAATATGACAGAACAAAAATCCTTTCAAATACAGGACACATTGAATCTCTAGGAAGAACACCCTTCCCTTTTTGAGGGACAGCAAGTCTGAATAGAGTCATTGGCTATTTTCCTTTCCTCCTCATCTCTTCTTTAATCCACATCAAGAAAAGAGATCATTGGTACCTTAAAAATCTTAGGTAAAGGCTTCTCTTCCACTCTCCTAACCACTTTAATTGAACGTGTAGTGTGTATACTGAACTGTAATTCTGTCCAGAGGTCACTTGTCTAGCCATGTTTTTATTGTAATTACCTGATTTGTTCAGCTTTAATCATATTTACTTTTGAAGGTCAGCTGTCCTGCTCAGACATGGTTAGTTGAAGAAGGGACAGCTACGCAACACCCACAGGCAGAAAGCCTAGAAGGCAGAGAGGAGAGGGAGCACTCCCTTCCTATTTGGAGAAAAAACAAAGCAAAATTGTCACCTTCAAATTACTGTAAACTGACAGATCTTCTTATTTTCTTTTACTTCATGACTCCTTGTTCACTTTTACATTTGATACTTATTTATAACATTCAGGGCAGAAGGCTTATAGCTCTTCTTTGAAGATTTAATGATCTCTGCTCTTGTTGGATGCCAATGACAATGAATCGAATTCACAAATAGTACTTAGGAGAGAAAGCCAAAAACGGATGTCGTCTCTGGTTTTCCTGGTTTTCACTTAGAAAACTTCTGTTAAGTCAATTTTCTGTTGTTTTCCTTGTATACCATGAAAATCTTCCCAAATTCATATCCCTGGCTCTGTCTTCAATTTTTGTATGAAGAAGTGGAATTTTCAGAGCTTGATTCCACCTCATTCCACAGATCTCCAGGATTAACATTGCTTACCCATAATTAATTCTGATATTTTTGTATATACTTAATACAGAGCAAACTGCTTGATCACATGTTGTAATTTTTATAACCAGGGAACTACTTAGCTAAAGTTTCATCTTTGTATCAATTACAAAATGATATATTAATGGTATTAAGCAGAAGAAAAAGAAGAAATAATAAGATAAAAGAAATTAGCACTAAAAATCAAACTTGAACAAGCATATTAAACCTTACAGAAGGTTAGAAGGGGAGTCATCTAAGACAACTCTTTGAAACAAAGTAATAGGAAGATATTCCAAATAATTGTAGTCAAAAAAAAAAAAAAGAAACTGAATTTCAAAATAAACTAGTCACCATGGTGTTCCAGTTATCTATTGCTGTGTAACAAATAAGCCTAAGCTCCAACTTAGTAATTATTTATTTGTTATTTTTGTAACAAATAAACCCCCTTAACTTAGTAATTAAGACACCATTATTCTATTATTTTATTTTATAGTTTGAGAAGTTGATAAGGCTGAACTAAGTGGTTCTGGTTCTCTCATGCATTTCTGCTTTGACAATGGCTGGAGCTAGAGCTTTCTCAAAATCAACTTTTGCACTCACAAAACTTGGACTATTAGTTGGGCTGTTGTATACAACAACTACACATGGTGTCCACCTGTGGCTTGGGCTTCTTACAGTGGTGGTGAGTTCCACAAGCAAGCATCTCAAGAGAACTGAAATCACATAGCATTAAATGCTGTCAGTCATTCTTGCTGTAGTGGGCTTTGCAATCTCCATACATTTTTGAGGGTTATCCTCCGTTCTAAAAGTTTCATTTCACTAGTGAACAACCCCTATTCTCCACCACCCGGCAATGTTGTCACCACCAACTCTGAGTTCCTTTATGATGTGTTACCAAATTAATATAACGTGTAAGACTGAGGTTCACAGAGGGCAGAGACAGGTCTCTTGAATTTGAACTTCAGCTGTCCTACTTAGGAGATTTATTACCTTGCAAATGTTACCTAACTTCTGTTGACTTCACTTTTTAAATTTGGAAAATGTGATTGTGTAACTTCACTTAGGGTTATTGTGAGGTTTAAGAAGATAACATAAGGAAAAATCCTCAGAATAGTGGTAAGCCTGTTGTAGTTAATTATTAATTATTGGCATATTTTCTATATATTACAACTATATTGGGAATCTCTATCTGCCACATATTGAGGCAAATTTTTCTCTGCTTCTAAGTATTATTTTTAAGTAGAGGTAATTTAATAGGTTGCCATTCCTGGTCTTTCAAATTTCCTTCACCCTTTTTCTTCTAAAGGATGTGGACTGACTGATTTTCCTTTTAGGACTCAAGCTGCCACAGAGAACAAGCATTTTGCTTTGCCCTTCTCAAGAAAATTTCTACCTGTCTGGAAGGATGGGGGATCAGGGTAAGCCAGTAGTAGTCCCTGCCATCATATTTGGGTTGGCAAAGGCATCTCATCCTTGAGATTGCATATCTGGTCTATTTGAATCTCTCACTTTATTGTGTTTATCACCGTAGCATTTATCATCAAAAAAGCTTATTTTTGGAGTACATATGCTACTCTTTCATTTTATTTCTTAATGCATTAAAAACTTGAAAATCCTCATTTAGAGAACTATCATCTCAATACCTTTGTGATATTTGTTGCTAATAAATATTTGCTAAGGTCAATGATAACTGTGTTGGTTCTACTCCCAATGAGAAATGTTGAATTATACTTATGTGAAATTAATTTAAAATTCTTCTGTGAATAAAGAATGATGCATTACAGAGCTTAGTATCAGCAAATAAAACCTTAAACTAAAAACCCCCAAAATCCATGAGGTATTGGGCAGGTGATAAGATTTCAGTAACAGCTGGATGGCATCATTAATGATCAAAAACCTTCAGCATGTATGTTTATGTGGTTGATATCCTTCACACCATCTAAATCAGATCTATCTAATCTTGGTATTTCTTTCTGATATGGAATAACAGTGGTGTATAAGATGAGGTGCCAACTTGGGGCAACATTACTAAACAGGATGAAATAGGTGTTGAAGTATTGACATCATGTTCTATTTCAACCCTTAGGCATACTGTGAGCTAGCACAAAATGAACTGGACTATGCACCTGAATTATTGGTATTCTATTTTTAATCATGAGCTACTGTTGAGTGAAGTCTACAACTCATTCCATTCCCCTTATAGCAATGTAGAGAAGAAAGCCACAAAGATAGTAGCTTTGCATTCACATTTCTCAGAATGGAGTCCCTAGAGATAAGACTGATAAAATGCTTCTAACTTTGGGCTCCTGTTATTTGTCTTTTTACATATAGCAGCTAAAAATCATTGATATTATTCAATGTTTTAATTTAATCTTCGACAACTGCAAAAGAAAATCCCCTGTGGACCATATTATGAAATGGGAAACATTTGACTTTTTTGATATCCTTCACACCATCTAAATCAGATCTATCTAATCTTGGTATTTCTTTCTGATATGGAAAGAAATGAAAAAGTCAAGTCCCATCCAAGATACCAGAAACCACATTATGTCTAAAAAGGAGAGGAAATTTGATGTTGGGATTTACAAAGATGATAGAACAGTTGAGAAGCCTAAGAAGGGTTAGTGAGTTCATTCAGACTGATGGTGGGGACAGACTTGACAGAACCTGGAAGTCAGAAGTCCACTATACTCCCTACACTCCAGTCTGCATGGTTGCCTCCTATTAGCTAAATATCCTGTTTGTGACTTATCTAGGGATCTAAAATCATTCTTCTTTGAGACAGAGACCAGAGCAGGAAGAAGACAGAGAATAAATGAGAGATCAAAGAGAGAAATGAGCTGGGTGTGGTGGTGCAGGCCTGTAATCCCAGCACCTCGGGAGGCTGAGGCAGGAGGATCGCAAGTTCAAAGCCAGCCTCAGCAGAAGTGAGGCATTAAGCAACTCAGTGAGACCTTGTCTCTAGGGCTGGGGATGTGACTCAGTGGTTGAGTACCCTTCAGTTCAATCCCTGGTGCCCCCCCACACATTAAAAAAAAAAGGAAAAAAAATGATCACTGTATACTCTCTTTACATCATTGTGATTTAGGCAAAATTGATGCTTATAGTCATTTGTGTTCCAGCCTCTCTGAGGTATATGCTGTTTCCCAAAGGATGCTGTGTTTTGCCTCTGTGTCTTAGCCCAGTCTTCTCCCTTGCCTGAAATCCCTCTTTCCTCTTCACCCACTTGATGTATAGCTGCTTATCATTTATGATGTGCCACTGTAAGGCTTTTCTGGAACACCCATCCCGGTTCCTGCTGGACTTGGGTGCATTCTCTTTTGTGCTACTGAGTATTTACCATGGCACCTCATCCTTACAGTTCACATTCCTACCCTCCCCTACCAAATGGTAAGCTTGAGAGAGCAAGGATTGTTTGTTTCAGGTCTTTAGTACCTTTCACAGTGCCTGGCTTATAATTCTGTACAAAAGTTAATGAGTGAGTAAATGCTTAACTAGATGGCAGATGGGATTCCACTAGATCTAAATAAGTATTCATTGGTGTTCTGCCTTGGCAGTCCAGGTGTTTCTACCACCAGTCCAGACTTTCACTCTTGGATATTAAAATAAAATTTAACTTTATTAATTGATTGCAAGGATGACAAAATGCTTCATTCCTTTGTAGTGTGATAAACTACTACTTGACTGCAAAAGACTATTTTTGGGGTTAAGGGGATTTGGGGAATGTGTGGTCTCACTATATCATTTGCCTAATTTTAAACTTTTTAGTTTTCCATGGGCCAGCACTAGTACATATTAAAATGCTCTGTATCCTTATATAATTAAGTATATATTTTTATTTTTAAAACTACCATACAATAAGTAGATCACAAGCTGGTTAAAAAAGGTTTATATGTATGCACTTTTATCTGATATAAAATTGAAGCTACAAGCTACGTTGCTTTTTACTGATTGAGAGAAGAATCAATTGAGCTACTTTTTGCTAAATTATATGGCTAGAAATGCATTGTTAATATAAGTAGTTTTTCTTTTATTATGTTCCCAATGTAATAATATTGGATCTCACAAATAAATTTGCTATTGAAAAGGAATTTTATTTTATTTTTTCTTTTGGCACTAGGAATTAAACCCAGGGGGACTTAACTACTGAGCCAAATTCTCAGCTTTTTTAATTTTTCTTTTTTTTTTTAGTATGGGGGATTGAACTCAGGCATTCAACCACTGAACCACATACCAAGCCCTATTTTGTATTTTATTTTTGCATTTTATTTCGTGTTTCACTGAGTTGCTCAGCACCTTCCCATTGCTGAGGCTGGCTTTGAACTCATAATTCTCCTGCCTCAGCCTCCCGAGCTGCTAGGATTACAGGAGTGAGCCACTGGGCCTGGTATTTTTTTTTTTTAATTTTGAAACAGGCTTTCACTAAGTGGTTTAGGGCCTCACTAAGTTGCTGAGGCTGGCTTTGAACTTGTAATCCTTTCACCTCATTCTCTCAAGCTGTTGGGATTATGGGTGTGTGCCACATACTTGGCTAGGAAGTTTTTTCTGAAGATACAATAGTCAATAATTAGATGGATAAGAAGATACTGCAGGAATTTTAAGATTGGATTGGTGGGTTTATGTTTGTCTACATGCAGGATGAAGACAAGAAGTGAAGCAAGGATACTATCTTTGTGGAGGAAAATCCTCATGGACAGAGGTCATTCAATATTTTTATTTTAGTGAGTACATTCTTGAGTTCATCATCTTGCTCACACTCTTTAAATTCAGTGAATAATTCAGTAGCTCATTCTTGTTGTGAAGGTTAATTTCCATGTCAACTTGACGAGACCAGGGGCTGCCTGGATATTTGATCAAATATTAGCCTGAGTGTGTCAGTGAGAAAGTTTTTAGATAAAATTAACATTTTAATAAGTACATAGAGTAAACGAGACAGCTCTTTCCATTATACATGGGTCTCACCCAGTCAATTCAGAACTCAGAAAAAAAAAATGTTGATCCTTTCTGAAGTAAGAGGAAACTCTCCCTACCTGACTGCTCTTGCTGAAACCCTAGTCTTTTCTGACCTTCAAACTTGAACTGAAATACTGCATCTTCTTGAAATTTAACTCCTCCAGCATTTGCACTGGGACTAGAACGTTCATTCTTCTGGTTTCCTTGAAGACTGCAGATTTTAGGACTTCTCAGTTTTCATAACAGTGAGATAAGGAAGGTGACAATTATATATATACATGCACATATATTTATGTATATGTATATAAATGGAATATATCTATACATGTATATACACAAAGTGAAATATATATCCATATATAATATACTTACATGTACATATATGCCTTATATGTATATAATTGTTCTATTTCTCTGGAAAACACAGATTTTGGTACCAAGAGCAGTTCAAGAGGAATACAATTCTAAGGATGTTTTCTGAAATGGTGCTGGGGTTTCTAAAACTAGCTCTTCAATCTGATTAAATTCAAAGATGCTAATGAGTCTGTTTCCAATGGCAAAGAGAACCCTGGTGGTCTATGGCATAGTCTTGTAATAGCAATACACAAAATATCACCATTGGGTACTCTTAATCAACCATTTATAGGAAGCAAGTATCCAAGTTACTGTGCAATGTGATACTTTTGAACATGTTTGGCAAACAAAGTTAAGAAACTGGTTGGTTGAAGCTGTAGTCTCTGGGTAAAGTAGAGAAGAAAATTGAATAACTCAGGTATTTTAATGCTTAGCTGGGGAATCACATGACTTGAAAGCTTCCATGTTTTCCCTCAAGGAGATCCTTATCTCTAGCTGCAGGGCTGAGATTGCTGAAAATCAAATACAGAGAACCCCACTGGTTGGTCTCAAAGAAACAATCTCAGTTACTGTCTGAATTACAATTGAAATTGAGCTCTCAGTCTTAAAAGACCTCTGTTAATGTGAGGGCATAATTTGGAAGGAATAGGGTACTTTCAGTGAATGGAATAGCCTACACCTGTCCCATCATTGATTTTGCAAGCCCATACCAGGTTCACGGCTGGTAAGAAATTTTGCTTCAAGATACATTATAACTTGAGTATCATTTATATTTGATTTTGATGATATTTAAAGTTTTGATAAAGTTGGAATGAAGTGAATTTATTTAACTTGTAAGAAGGGCATGAATTTTGGGAGGTGAAGGGAAAAATACTATGGATCGAATCATGTTCCTTCTTCCCACAAAATGCATTTGCTGAAGTGCTAACCCCTAATGTAATACTATTTAGATATGGGGCCTTTTGGACATAGTTGGGTTTAGAGGAAGTCATGAGGGTGAGACGCTTATGATAATATTGTACTTTTATAAGAATAGACGCCAAGGATGTTGTGTGCTCCCTCTCTGTTTCTATCTCTGTCTCTGTCTCTCTCTCTCTTTCTTCCATATGAGAAGCAGTGAAGAGATGGCCATTTGCAAGGCAGGAAGAGATCCAGAACCCAACCATCATGGCATGTTGGTCTTGGACTTTCAGCCTCTACTGCTGTGAAACATACTTTTTTGGTTTTGTAAGCCATGTAATAAATGGTGCTATGTTATAGCAACACAAGCAGACTAAGACATGGTATCAGTCTAGAGGATTCGAGGCCCTGTTCCAACTGAAGGAGCACAAGCTATCATTGCCCTAGCTTTGTCTACTAGCAGCATAATCTGCATTGTACCATTCTTCCCACACCAAACCCTCATGACCTAAATAGCAGATGACAGGTTTTATAAATAGAATGGTTAAAGCAGTCTGATCTTATCATGCTTATTAATGTCTTAAAAAATCTATGTGTAACAATATATAAATTGGTATTAAGTTGAACCATCTAAGTGTCTTTAAATTCTGCTTTTATATGTATCAAATATGTCTCATAAACTGTGATGCCTGTGGCACTTCTTTATTGGCCAGAAATACCATTTTGGAAAGAAAATTCAAAACAATATTTAAGACATTTCATGCAAGTTCAAGTGTGTAAAGAAGTCTAATTTCTAGTGAAATAAATTTTTAAAAAATTAAATAAAGCTTCTTTCCATATGAATGAAAAACTTTGACAGTTTATAAGACCTTCAACTTTTATATCATATTGTATTATTCAGGGTAATTTTTAGTTGACACGGTTTTTCTTCAGCATGATATTTCCTGTGGTATTTTTATTTCTAAATTCCTATTCTATCAAGTAACCATTATTTGTATCAAATATTGCACTTCCCATGGAAAATTGTAGGCTTTTCTATTTTATAAACTCTCCATTCTAATTTGATCTTATATGACTTTTACCCTTTTAAGTCAAATGATTTGACAAACAAAAACATTGCTAGAGTAAGATTTAAATAACAATGACAAATATTCTGAAATATTTAACAGTTGACACTTTTTAGTCATTTTTTCCAAATGTGTAAAACAAGCAAACATACTTAACAAAACAGCCACAGTAAAAAGTCAGTGTACTAAACAGAGACAATCAACAGCTGGTAGAAAATTGAATTGAACCTTGTCCAGAGACAATAGAAAAAGGAAATTAAAGGCTTCAAAATGCTTATAGCAGGCCAGAGTAAATCCAAATGCATTTGGGGGTCATTAAAACATCTTGAACAATTTTCCAAAGATTTTTGGTTCAAGAAGCCCAAAAAGATTTTGCCAAGCACTACTTTCTTCTCATTGTATTTCATGAGAAATTTAATCCATATGTTTCTGATTCATTTATACTTAAGCCATCAAACAGTTCTTGTGCAAGAGCTATTTGATTTCTAAGAAACTGTTTGGGCCTTTTATAGAAGTCTGCTCATTTTCTTTGAAGTAAGTTTTGTAAAACCGAAAATACTTGACTTGGTGTTCTGAACTCAGCTTTTAAGTTGTCATTCAATCATACAATATTAGATTTTAGAGGAGATATCAAATGCAATCTATCCCCAAATCCAACTCAAAGTAGAATATCTCTTATTAGTTTTCAGAAGATAAAATTTTGGATTTTTCTTGATCATTTACAGTGAAAAGAAACTTTTTAATTCGGAAGAAGCATACCTCATCAAAACTTATTCTCCCCTTTTTCTTGTCACTATTGTTTGACATTTATAAGACTGTGTGCGTGAATTATAACTTATTTCTCTCTTTAAACAGTGCTTCCTGGTGCCTGGTAATACTTGTTTTGATATTCAATAGTTCTGAAATTAAACCTGATATCAAGAAACTATCTCAAGTTTGAAACACTGGTTCATTTTAGAAAATCTTCATTAGAATATTTTTGTTTGAATATGTAATAAACATAGATATATGTTTTGCAGAAATATTTTCACTAATCTAGATCATGCTTTATAAGAAACCATGATTTCCCCAATTTATAAATGAGGAAACTAAATTTCAGAGAACTGATTAGTTTTAATGAGGTTACATGACTGATCAGCAGCTCTCAAACCCAGGCCTTCTCAATTCTAAAGCGGCAGATCTTTCTTTTGCATTAAACTAAATCCTGATTAAAATTCCCTCCTAATGTCTTTGTTTCCATAAAGTGAATACAACAAACTCAACTAGATTTTACTCACTTCCGTATTTTACCATTTCAGCTTAATGATATATTAGGCTGAGTTACATGAAAGCTCAGCTACTGTCAGCCAAATATGATCCAACTTATATGTAGATAACTTTGACTCCATGTTTACATTGAGTTTTGCAGTGTGAGTTTCTGGTAGTGCATATATAAGCTCAATAGTTTAATAAATAATATAAAGTATTCTTTCTTTTAATGTTCATATTGTAGCTCAAACATTCATATCCTTATTCCCTGGGTATATTTCTACCTATTCTCATTTAACTCCATCTTAATTTTTTTAATCCTTGTGTTATCCAATAGATCACTAGCTGAAAATATAACTCCTCTCAGCTCTTTTTAAAAAATCTCTCTTAATTCTTGTTTAGTTGATTTCCTGTTTTCATAACTGACATTGAAGCCTCTCTCGTAGAAATCATTTTTGTTTACAAGAAAGCTCTGAATTCCAGTTTTTAAGTAAAATATATGTTATTGCTCAAATTATTTGATTATCAAAAGTTGATATTTTCCTTATCTTTGCTCAATATTTTTAAGTATCTACTTTATTAGTAACAGAAGAAAGTTGCAATAGAAGTTTTGAGGCAATCTTTCATTGAAAAGCTACTTTTAGGGAGAAGAATTGGATAAGAAAACAAGTAGCAATAGAATGTATGCATATAATATATTTACAGCTATAGATCTGATTGATTATTGACAGGGCAAGATGATGAAAAGCAGAAATGTATAGTTGAAGGGAGAACAGACTTTAGTTTGGCAAAGTGCACCAGAACAGGTTGGTATGACGAATTAAATTATAGCCTAGGAACTGATGTACTTTTTAAGCAAGGATATGAATCAAGACAGTATAAGAGACTGAGATCAAGCTCATCAACAGGAATTGCATAGGCAAAAGCTGTAGAACAGAGGTGTTTTAGAAATGACCTCATCTGAACATTGTGAATTTAGAGAGGATTTAACAAAAGCTCTGATGTTTCTCACAGTGTATGCTATAGAGGTGGAACTGGACTCACTGTGTCAGACATCTGAATTTCATGCTTTTTCCACTTGTGTGATTTATGTTGGGGTATGAGGGAAGGAATGGAAGTTAAGGGCAAAATGCAAGCTTTGGAGGCTCGCTCTGTGACTGTGCCCACTGGTAAATTCCAAGCTATGTCATTATCTAGATTACACATTCAGTAGATATGAAAACTTCCTGAAATAGAAACCTGTCTATGGCTATGAATATAATATGTTACCTGTTCAGGAAAATGTTTCTCTTTAAAAGAAAAATCCAAAGCCAAATTTCACAACAAAATTAACGATTGTAATTAATGAAGAGTAGCTGAGTCAGAATGTTTGTGGATCAGACAAGTCTGGAATCCAGGCAAGAAAAAACTTGAACCTGGGTGGAGTAAATACAAAACTTGGAAATGACTAAGTTATTGATCTTGAGTATTAAATATGGATTGTATATGTAATATAATCCCAAACCAAATCAAAGGCAGTCTTGTTTGTGAAACTGTCATTGCTATTCTTTTAATTTATGATATCAGCTTGCCAAAGCTCATTTAAAAACATATGTAAAGATCAATCATCATGTGAAAGCTTTAGAAAAGATGTTATAAAACTATCACAACTGATTTCAGTTTGAGGGTAGGGAGTTAAAGGTGGGGCAAGTTCTCAGAGGATCTAAGGGCTGATATATTTTTATCATATTCCTCCCTGAATAAAGAAGTTAAAGTTAAGAAATATTACCTTAACAAGAAAGTCAAGTAAAGAATTAATTTTACATATGAACTGTTACAACTTCATTGAGTGGGCTCACCCTTTGTGTCTTTCTTTTCTCACAACTTAACATATTTCCATTTTTAATATTTACCTTTTAATAATACTAAATATACTGCAAATTATTTAGAAGCAATATGTTTATTGTAGGAGAAATTAGAATAGGGAGATTTTGCAGTCCTACATTTCCTTCAAGTTTTTATCTGTAAAGTCCCCAATGCAAAACCTCTCAAGAATTTAGAACCCAATAAAAAACAAAGAGAAATAAAACAAATTGTAGGAAAAGTTAAAGAAGAAAAAATGCTCATTTACAGTAATCATATTTTATTCAGTTAACAATGTTTTTATTGGGAACATACAGGTAAAGTGGGGAAGGAATCTAACTTTTAGAATGATTCCATCTGTTTGCTTCATACAGGAATCATTGAGCCCAGCATGATAGCACATGCCTATAATTCCAGTAGCTTGGGAGGCTGAGGCAAGAGGATTACACTCAACAACTTAGGGAGGCCCTACACAACTTAGGGAGACCCTGTTTCAAGAAGGAGGAGGAGGAGGAGGAAGAAGAGGAAGAGGAGAAGAAAAAAGAAGAAGGAGAAGAAGAAGAAGAAAAAGAAGGAAGAAGAAGAAGAAGAAGAAGCGGGGGGGAAGAATCCTTCTCTTGCCTCTTACTGTAATTCATAATGGTGAATAACAATAGCAAAAACAATAATTCACTTTTAATTTGCTTTGAAGAATGAATGGCAGATAGTTGCAACCAGAGCATAACTGTTGCTTTCAGAAAATTTTAAAAACCAGAAGGTCATTTCAAGTAGCATAATTTTTGTTTCTCCTAGTTATTATAAGTAGCATAGACTTGCCAAGATTTGCACTACATCCCTACACTTGTTGTTGCCTTTGATCCTTCCAGCAACCCTATAAGATAGTCAAATAAAAGTGAATGTCAGGAAGATGGAATTTTCTTCCCAAAGATGAGAGTCGGTAAGTAACAAATGTGACACTTGAACCCAGCACCCTGGAAACCAGGACCTGCACCAACTCTAACTGTTCTGGCCACAATATGGCAGGGAGAGTGATCAGAGAGACAGATCATTAGAACTCTTAAGTTGATTTCTGTATCAATATCTATAAAATTCTATCACTACAGAATTGCTGAGAAAAATTGTTATTTTTCTACAACTTTATCAGACATAAACAAATGTTAGAATCTATTTTCATTGAGATACACAATTTTTAATGTTTTCATTAGTGCATTGCATTTATACAAAATAGTGGGGTACATTTGGACATAATTGTACATGCATGGAATATAATGTGCTCCATTTCAGTCCCTACTACTTCCTTTTTCCCTCCTCTCCTTCTCCTTCTGTTCCTTTAAGCCACGGTTCCCTCTTCCTCTACTCTACTGATCTCTATTTATTGTTTTTCAATTGGTGCTTTATAGATACAATTAACTTTAAGATGACATATGCATCAATATTGGAGTCATTCCAATCTGAATGCAAATATCTACTTTATTTTACTATTCCAGTTTTTCCAGATCTTTCCTGTAAAGTAGGAATATTAAAGTAATCCCTATCTGCCTCACTTTTGTATGAGCAACATGACTCAGATCTGAAAGAGACTTGTCAACATGAGACAATCAATGCGTGGAATCTTAGACTGAGCCTGGGTCTTCTCACCATGGGCTCATGGTGAATCCCACTATGAACATTTGCCTAATGGAAACAAAAATAGCTATATTATTATTTTTTAAAAAATATATGTGATAGAGAGCTCTATATAACATACTTATACTAAACTATCTGACATAATTATGTAATTCTTATAATTATTATGCAGTAGTTTTCTTGTAAAACACTATTCCAGACTCAAGAAAACTAGGGAGCACTTGGCTCTTTAACAGTATTCATTCAATTAAAAAAATACATATGTATGTTTATGATAATGTGCTATACTCAAATCCTTATATATACTTTCAATATTTATTACATGAATATCAAAATGAGTCTAACTTTAATTACTCTGAGGTTATTTTTCAGTCATTAACTTGTCTGATGTGATATTTTCTTATATTACCTCATCAGAGAGAGCAGATCTCTCAAGAGGACTCCTCACTGCTCTGGCATGTATCATTATTTAAGAGACAACAGACCAAACCACCCTGATCCTCTACAACTTCTCAGAATGTACAACACCACTTTATCTATTATTTTTCTTTATGTTCCTTCCCCTTTTCAATGTCTTTATTTTCTATTTCAGTCTTGCTTGCAGTTACCATTTTCCTGTGCTCGATTGTATGATTCCATACATTGCTTCCTCTACTTGGTGAGATGGAGTCACTGTTCTGAGGGGTGAAAAGATGACAAACGTAGGTGACAGAGGTGATATAACTGCAGCATGTCTTCCTGAGGGAGGTTTGGAACAAATTCCCTCCATCTCAAAGCTTGGAAAGTTAACTGTAGGGCTCATTGGGGGATTCTTCTGGAAAAAGGAAAACTTTCTTGTTCCCATTAAAAGGGTTTGTTTGTGAAGTCTTCTTATGCAACCAGCACCATGTGGGAAGAAAGAGAGGATTAAGAACATTATAATAGGCACAAAAATAGGGCCAATTTTCACATTACAGAGCTAAATTGGAAAGGAAGGAAATAAAGACATCAGTGGATAAAATTAATGTAATTGGAGAATACTGTAGTCAAAGTAGTTTGTTTGCTCTAATCTTGTACACGATATAAAAATGTTGTTGCAAATGGACCCCAGCTGCAAGCAATCACAGTCAGAGGCTAAATGAAATCAACAGTGATGATCTGGGAGAGAGGCAAGTGCCCATGCAGCTTTTCTGGGAGGAAAAGAGACAATCAACAGTCTCATGATTAATATATGAAAAAATGTGTAACAACTCTGAAAATTAATTCCTATGTACCAGCTAAGAAATTGAAAAGATCAGAAATATTCTTCTAGCTTCACAATTCTTTATAATTGATTTTTCCTTCTTTAAATGGCAGAGATACCAATCTTGCCTATTGGTTTATGAATCAGAAGAGCCATTTAGTGAAAAAGTTCTTTTAAATATGTTTGTACCAAAATGGAGAAGAGAATCCATTCCTCAGTCCCAAGTTGAGTATAATTTAATGATCATACACACACACACACACACACACACACACACACATACACTATATTTTAAAGCTTTGTTTCTTTTATAACAAACTTTAAAGAATGACATCATCATCAATAAAAACACTAACATACCCATACTCACACACAGATTCCAAGAGGAAAGCTTTACAGTTATATCACTATTCTTTTGAATATGAGAAAATTGTATTTATGTAAGAATGACAGAATGATTAAGTTTAGTTTGTGAATATGTTGTAAGTAAATGGTTAAACGCATTGTTATGTTTTGGATTTAAATGTCGCCAAAAGGCCCACGTGTTAATACTTGATCCCCTGCCTGTGGCACAAATGGGAAGTGACAGAACCTTTAAGAATTGGGGCCTAGGGAAAGAAAGTAGTGTCATTTGGGGTGTACTATTGAAGATTGGGACCCCAGTCCTTTATTGCTCTTTGTTTCCTGACTGCCATGAGGTGAGCATCGCTGCTCTACCGCCAACCACCACCATAAAACCCAAATGCAAACCTACCCCAAACCAAATGACCATGGATCGTAAGTCAAAATAAACCTTTCCTCCCTTTTTAAGTGATTATCTCAGATATTTTGACACAGTAACAGAAAGCTGCCCAACACATCCATGCTTATTCTATTAGAACCCAATATCTGTCTAGGAAATGACTTCACAGAAACGTGGCTGGTTTACCCCTAACAATGACAGGGTACACTCACCCTTTTCAAATGACTTCCTTATGGACAGCATATAGAAGTATTCTTGCATCTCACAAAATAAGCAACACTCAGCAGCTGGGTCATCAATTTTAATCTAATATTTGAGGGGAAATTTCAAGAATTTGGATTAAGGAAAACATCATTCTGCTATTGATGTAAATTCAGAGTGCCTAATGTACATGGATATAAAATATAAAATACAAAACTTATGTTATGTAGTGCTATCTGCCTTCACAATTCTAGCAGGGAGAAGCTTATTCTCTCCTGCATCAAAGCCGTGGGCAAATTGTTCTTCTTCACATTATTGTTTTTGTTGTCTTCCTAGATCCACTCCCAATTTGGAACTAAATCCACAATACTTAGCACTACTTTGACCTCTGTCATTCTGGATGCAAGATTCATAGAAGCAGGGCTGTCTTCTGTGTTGGTCCTCACACCTTCCACATGCCTGTATTGGAACTCTCGTCAGGTGTTCAGTCTTTGTTTTGTTGAATAAAACTGTGAAAGACTGAGTTAATGAATTTTTGTTAAGTTTTAGAATTATTGACCTAATATATTCCAGCTGCACTTCTAAATGATTTGCTAACACTCACAAATTCTCTTTGAGGTTATTTTCCAGTTTTGAAAAGATAACCTAAAAAAATCTAGTAGGTTAAACAATTTACTCTCAAACATAGAGGTGGCCCCTCTGTCCTCATTTGTTTTCTTCAGAGCTAATATTTACAAAGATGAATTGAGCTAAGAATAATGCAGTGGTTAAAAGCATGAGCTTTTCTATCAGTATAATTTGCTATCAAATTGGATCTCCCACCTTCTAAACATGACTGTGAGAGAGACACATAATCTTTCTGTAGCTCAACCTCCATAAAGTGGTCACAATAATTCCTACTTCCTTGAGCTGTGAGAATCGATGCAGGGATGTGTGAAACACACATAACCACAGGGTCTGGCACATAAGAAATTTCCCAAAGTTGTACCTCATCTTATCACCTGTTCTTGGTATAATTGGTTCCATGAAAGGCACTATTTGATCCAACACACATACAAAGTTCATGCTTAGCATCTTGTTTGTGCAGGTAGTAAAATGTTATGAATACTGATGCACTCCATTTACAATTAAAGCAAAGTTTAACATTTACTTAAGTTACAGGTTAAATATGTCACCATGAAAAGTTCTTGACATTAGACATTTTCTTTTGTTCTCTAGTTTTATTGATATATAATTAATTGATTAAAAACAAAAATGCAAGTATGTTTATGATGTAAAATGTGATGTTTCAATATAGGTGTGCATTGTTAAATGATTCCCAAAAGCCAGTTAGATAATATATCCATCATTCTACACAGTTATTTGTGTGTGAGAGATGAGAACGTTTAAGATCCACACTCTGCAATTCTCACGTAGACATTATTATTGATTATAGTCACTGTAATGTAGAGTAGATCTCCAGAACTTATTCCTCCTGTCTAACCGAAACTTCATAACCTCTAATCAATATCTCACCATCTTTCCTTCTCTCCTCATCTCCCTTCTACACTCTGCTTTTATGAGCTCAGTGTTTTTACATTTGACATTTCTATGCCTGAGTTTTTTCATTTAGCATCAAGTCCTCCAGGTTCATCCATGTTGTCTCATAAGACAGGAAGTCCTTATGTGGGCTGAGTAGTACTCCACTGTGCACATATACCATGTTCTTTATTCATCTAACAATGTCCATTTATAATTATTTTATACCTTGTCTATTGTGAATACTGTTGTTATGTTCATGGGACAGCAGACATATATTTGATATACTAATCTGATTTCTTTTGTATATATAGCCAGAAACAGAATTGCTGTATCATATGATGCTGTATCAAATGGTATTGCTATATCATATTTGATTTTTTTGAGGAATCATTCCATAATGACTATATTAATATTAACTTACATTTTCACTCTCATTGTACAAACGTTGCCTTTTCTCTACATTGTTGCTAGTACTTGTTATCTTTTATCTTTTTTTATGATAATTATCCCAACTTGTGTGAGGTGATAACTTCTTTTGGTTTTAATTTCCATTTCCCTGATGATTAGTGATATAAGCATTTTTTAACATACATCTGTTGATAAATGTCTGGTTACTTTTGAAAAGCTTTTATGTTTTTGTTCAAGATTGGTTTGGTCATTTGGGGCCTTTTATGGTTCCATACAAATTTTAAGGTCATTTTTTCTATTTCTGCAAAAAACTGCCATTGGTTATGCTATGGTCATATATGAATATATCACAAAGAATTCCACTTTTATGTGTGATTATAATGAACCAATTAATAAAAAACAGAAGGGAGATCACTAAAGAAAGAGGATCAACAGGAGGAGCAGGAGGGAAAATTGAGGTACTAGGGAATGAAATTGATTAAATGTTATATGTTTGCATAAATATGTCACAATAAATACCTCTATTGTGTATAATTTAATGTACTGAATACAATTATATCTAAAATACTATTTGGATTTTGATAGAGATTTCACTGACTTAGAATTGCATTGAGAAGCACAGATTTTTTAATAATAATGATTATTCTAATCTGTGCACCCATCTGTTTGGATCTTCTTTGATTTCTTTCATCAATATTTTATATTTTTAATTGTTTACTTCTTTCAGCTCCCTAAGAATCTTCATTGTGAGTGTATAGAAAAGTGATTTTTGTGTTTTGATTTTCTACTATAATAGTTCACAAATTTTTGTTTTTTTATAGAAATTTTAGGGATTTTTTAAATATGTAAAATCATGTTAGCATGAATAGAGACACTTTTTAACTTTTTCAATTTATCTATATTTTATTTTATTTGTTTTTCTTGCCTGATTGCTCTGGCTATGACTTCCAGTATTATATTGACCAGAAGCACTGAAAATTGGCATCCTTGTCTTGTTCCTGATATTAGAAGAACCAATTGAGGATGCAATCAGCTGAGGGCTTGTCATCAATGGTCTTTCTTTATGTTGAGATGTATTCCCTCCCTATTTTTGAGTGGTTTTTATCATAAATGGATGTTGAATTTTGTCACATTTTCTGCATCTGTCTAGGTGATTATATATGAATTTATCCTTCATTCTGTTAATATGATGGATCACATTTCCCAAATATGAAAAATAGAATTTCCCAAATATGATTTTCATATATTGACTTATTCTTACATCTCAGTGAGAAATCCTACTTAATGAAGTTGTATCCTTCTGTTATTCTGCTGTGTTTTGTTAAGGATCTTTGCATTTATATTTATCAGGGATATTTAGCTATAATATTCTTTTCACAATATGAAAATTCTCATTTCAGATTTTTTAAATAAACTCTCATAATATTTATGCCTACTGAAATAATAAACAGGAGTCACAAATCATATAAGATTAGCAGCCTCTCTCAGCTAACATGTGAATGACTAAATATATAATAACAATTCTATCCAATGAGAAAAAAATCTGATCTTTAAAAATATACATTATAGCAAGCTTGAGATGTGAAACATCTTTTTTTGTGAGTAAAACATATAAGATTAGTTTAAAGCAGTTATCAGCTTTTGGCTCATCAGAACTCAACTTCCAATTTGAGGTGGGTGTCAAATTCCTAGCGAAAACCATCTATATTTCTGAGTTGAAGTTCTTCATCCTAAACACATCATGATCACACTCTACATTGCTCATTAAAAAACTCATATTAGTTAATATAAAAAAAAGCCTTCTATGAACAGCCAAAAACATTTTTAAAAAGAACTTCTAGAGTTAGCCACAGTCTCATGTTTTGATTCAGGAGCCATCTATGGCCTAGAATCCTAGGAAGGCCAAATCATGTTGCCACTTTCATATTTGGACAAAACTTGTCAAACCTGTTCAAAGCAAATCATGAGAGGGTATGTTTTAGTTCATAGCTCTAGACTTGTCTGTATAAGCTATTTCCACGTTTCTACCTTCCAATGCACAATTAGGGAGTTTTCTTCACAACATGAAATACAGTTCTATGTATTAGCTCAGTTAGGCATTTGAAAATCTGAAATAGAAAAAAAAAATGAAATCAGTGTTTTAAAACTGGGAAAGCTCTTCCAGTTTAATTTTTTTTTTTTTTTTAGTTGTTGATGGACACAATGTCTTTATTTTATTGCTTTGTATGTGGTGCTGAGGATCGAACCCAGGGCCTCACGCATGCGAGGCAAGCGCTGTACCACTGAGCTACAATCCCAGCCCCCAGTTTAATTTATAATCTTCCCTACAATTTTAGTAGGGAAATGATTTTGATTTCAGTTTATCATTCACATCTTTTTAGATAAACTTTACTTTTAAATTATTATTTCTTTTTTAGCTTTTGGGGGAAAAAAGGTAAATTGGCTGTCTTCAGCTTCTACTGGAGCATATGAATTCAACAGTTGGTCAGAACAGGAAAGAATTTGAATTTTTAAAGCTTAGATTATTTCATATTTTTTCTCTTCCTTCCTTATTATCATCAAATTCCAGAAGCTATTCCCTTACTTAACACTTTACCTCAGGCTTAGAACAAATATCAGCCTCAAGAAATCCAGGTACCCAGATTATGCTGCCTCTTTGGAGGTCACTGCACTAATGCCTTTCTTAATATTACACCTATATATACTGTTCATTGAAAGTGCATATAAAGATGTTTAATATGAAGAATTTAATCTGCTTATAATTTTGTGCAAAGTTAGAAAAATTATGATTGTAATAATTTTTTTTCTATTTGCCTCAACAAATATTTTCAGTGAATAGTGTGTACAGCTTCTGAAAATTTGTTTTTTTTTCTGTTATGTTTGATAACATGTATTTAAATGCAACTTTTGAGAAAAATAAATAAAAATAAAAATTAAAAAAAAAATATTACACCTGTCAAATGGCACTGTCATACCTAGCTTGTAAGGATGTTTTATATATAAACTGATGATTTTAACTATTTAAACACTACTTGCTATCTATTAGTATCAAGGGTTTTTTTTGTTTGTTTGTTTGTTTTTGGTACTGGAGACTGAACTCAGGGGCACTTGACCACTGAGCCACATCCCCAGCCCTATTTTGT